>JAKJNB010000034.1:0-197500 GCA_022829085.1 Abramis brama
GTAGCCCACAATTCTCGCGCATCTCTGTATAAAAAATGGACAAGCACTGTCCTACAACTTCTTTTTCACACCTGCAAAACACAGAACTCATGTGATGAGATGCGGTGACGTCGCCCTGCGGCGAGTTTATGAATGAAAACATCCACGCCGCCCGGCCAGCACAGGCGATTCACCGCCCGCGGAAGTTAAAATTAGGACAGATTGATCTCTCTGTGTGTGTGTGTGTGTGTGTGTGTGTGTGTGTGTGTGTGTGTGTGTGTGTGTGTGTGTGTGTACGTGTGTACGTGTGTACGAGAGGAGGACTAGTTTCTCCACGCCACTGCGGAGTCCGACGATGCGGTGGAGTTGAGCGGAGCGATATCGGTGTGACAGTCGTAGCCCGCTCAACTCGAACGTTGAAGGAAAATTAACTGACCGTGTACAATGAAGAGAATTGACTCGTATTTCCTAAAAAAGCAAAGCGAAACCGCTGACAGAGCGGACATCGGTGAGAGAAATGTGGGAGAAGTGGAATCTGGGACTGACGATGTTGACTCCGTCGAGCCGGAGGAGATGCCAACAGTTAGCCTAGCTAGCACCGGTAGTGCTAGCAAGGTTTACAAATTTAAAGCCGACTGGATCAAGCTCTTCTCCTGGTTGGAATTTGAGGACAACCTCATGTTTTGTAAATACTGTAAAGGCCAAAAGCAGGCAGGAAATTCGGCATTTGTTTCTGGAAACCCCCATTTTAAAAAAGATAGTGTAACCAAACATAACTACTCCAAGCGGCACATCACCTGCAGAGACAGTTACATGCTGAGACAAAACAAACCAGCCTTGACAGTGACCGCAGCTCTGGACAGGCAGGTGATGTTGTCCGAGGTGGAGATGAGGAGGCAGCTTAAAATCAAAATGAACATCGCCTACTTCATCGCCAAGGAGGAAGAGCCGTTTGTCAAGTTTGGGCCACTTATCACGCTGCACAAGAAGAACGGCGTTGATATCAACCCAACCTATGACAACCATGTCAGGTAATATTTTCCAATAATATTAATATAGTAGTAATAATAATAATATTTAAAATCATAGCTTTTTACTAAAACAAAGCAATGTTGTCATTCTGGCATGTGTATAGTACCATTATGATAAGTAATGTAACTGCATGTGATGTCAGTCATGTTATGTAACAGTATGTAGCTTAGTATGTGTATACTACATACTACATATGCCAGGCTATGTATTTATTTCTTGGCCTCAGTTGCAGGGAGATAAGCAGTTGTTCTGCAACACTGTTTGTATCCAATAAAACTTAAAATTACAAACCATAAGTGTTTTACAACAGTGTTCTCATTCATACAGGTGTGCAGAAATGATTGGACAAGTTGCCGATCTCTTGAAAGAGAACCTAGCTGCTAAGCTGAGAACAGCAAAGCACCTTGCAGTTCTCATTGATGGTGACACTGACATATCAAACACAGAGTGTGAGATTGTCTATGTGCGTCTGGTAGAGGGTGGGAAGCCAGTCACTCTCCTTGTTGGACAACAGACCCTTGAACACTCCCATGCCAATGGTAGGTGGTCACGGTCTAGCAGCAAGAGTAACCTTTATTTTTGTATAGTTTCATAAATGCATAATTGAGTCACTATCTTGTTTGTTTTAAGGCCACAAAAGTTCTTATTGTTTTTATGCTATCCTTCAAGGTGTTCTGGATGCAACCAAGGCTGCATTCAATGCAGTTTGCCCAGACGACAATGGAGGGTCATGGATGAAGAAGATGATCAGCTTTGGGGCAGATGGTGCCTCAGTGAATATGGGCCACCGTGGAGGAGTGATTGCTCTCCTGCAAAGAGAGGCAGGGGAGTATATTATCCCTATCCACTGCATGCCACACAGGTTTGTAACTGGAAAAAATGGTTATGTGGTAGCAGACATACATGCACATTTGTCACATGCGTGTGTGCACACACAACCTAAATTATTTGTCAGTCACACACAAATAGGCACACAGACACACCACTGTAACAGAGTAGGGAAAAAAAGAAGAGGAAGGTGGATAGTTATTTTTTTTAAACTATATTTTGGCTTTCACAGACTAGAGCTGGCGATCCTAACCCTCCAGAAGAAAGAACCAATGGTGTCCCAGGTCTACGATCTTCTGCATCTTGTGTGGAAGACCTACCACTTCAGTGGAAAGTCCAAGAGAGAGCTCCATCAACTAGGGAAAGAGCTGGGTGTGGATGTCTGCACACCGTCTACTGTCAAAGGGACACGCTGGATCCCCCATGTCCACAGGGCCCTCAAAGTGTTCCTGCGACATGGAGCAGACAAGAACCTTGCCACAGACAATGGCCAGTACTCCACTGTCCTGCAGCACATGGAGCACCTGGCTGTTGCAGGTACAGTGGAGGTTCAAGGACGGGCAAAGAAGGTCAGTTTTACAACATTAAGTTAAACAAAATAGGTTTTAAGTTAAATGACATTTCAGACTTGAATGGTTGGCAGATGATGAGGTGGCTAGGAATACAACACTTATTTTGTATTGATCAGATCATGTAGATCATCTACTGCTACACAGGTAAAGAGAGAAATGGAGAGTGCACCTTTTTGTGTATTCTGCCATTTTCTCTCTGACATGTTCGAGGAGCTGTCTTCACTTAGCCTCACCCTGCAGAGAAATGACCTGATCCTCCCCCAAGCTACGTCAGAGCTGAGGAAGACAGTGACAAGACTAGAAGGACTTAAGTCTAGGGCAAAGTCAGGAGGCATGCTGGAGAAGATCCAGACCATGCTTGCTCAGCGTGGAGATGATGAGTGCAGATTCCAGGTGTGTTAGGATGAGTTTGTTAGGATCTAATGGAAACAAATGTTTAGAGCAGAAGTGTGAGAATCTGTCACTATATGAGAATTAGTGTAGGTCTATTCAATGTAAAGATTTGGAGAAATGCAGTCTTTAAAACAATTTTGTGTGATTGTCTCTGTCTCTCTCTCTCTCTCTCTCTCTCTCTCTCTCTCAAAGGGAATACCACTGAAGGGGAATCTGACAGGTCTCACAGACCTCACCCATCCACAGCTGAAGAAACACATGGAGGCAGCTATCACTATTGGTGTGACTGAGCTAAAAGCCAGGTTTGGTGGGCTCCTGAATGATGACGCTGAAGTCAAGACCCCGGTGCAGGCCTTCAGAGTCTTCAATCATGACACATGGCCAGATGATCAGGGCAGCCTTCTGACCTTCGGTGATGGTGATGTGGCAGACCTGGTGAGGCATTTCAGAGAGCCTCTTGAGAGGTAAGAATGTATTTTGCACTGCTGTGATGTGATGTGAACAATGATGCCTGGGTATTTGCTAACTTCCTCTGTTAAATCTCTACAGATCAGGGTGTGACCTGGCAGCTGTTGAGGATGAGTGGCAGGGACTGAAGATCTTGGTCAGTCAAACTTTCAAGGACAAGTCCTACAGTGGCCTGTGGGAGACCATGCTGACCAAGGAGCCATACAGGGAGGATTACAAGGTAAGCAAACACTGCTGAGTATTTGCATGCTGCAGTGCCCTTCTCCTATTATTGGTGGTTAAAGATGAGATAAGTAAGGCCTATCTTAATCCCCCTAGAACATACTGGAGTTGGTGCAGCTGATGCTAGTGTTGCCCATTTCGGCTGCCCAGTGCGAAAGGGGCTTCTCTGCACAGAACCGCATAAAGAGCTCCAAAAGAAGCAGCCTTGCAGTCTCCACCACCGAAGACCTCATGAGGATCACCCTGGAGGGGCCCAGTCTTGAGGACTATGATCCAAGTCCTGCAGTGGACCGCTGGATGAACTCAGCCAAGCGTGCCAGGCGACTTGACTACAAAAAGATGTGGGACAGGGGTGTTCTCTGTGTTTAATTGAGGGTTACAGTAGGCCTTATGATGGCCCTGTGTTTATATGTATTAGTGCACATGTGTTACTGTGTACGTGTTTTGAGTGTAAAATAATAAAATTGTGTTATTTATGAAATTTAGTAGTGCTCCTAAATTTTTTTCTGTGCTCCTAAATTTTTTCACTAGGAGCACTTGTGCTCCTAGTGAAAAAGCTAAGCGTACAGCCCTGTGTTGGTTGAAAATATGAATGAAGAACATGCGTCATTTACTCCGTTGCTCTGATTGGTTGTAGGTCTATCCAATTAAGTGCAGAGGTTTTTTTTTCCTGGTTCGGTTAAGACACGCCCCATAATTAAAGCCCTATGAAGCAGTATCAGACTCACATTCTGACTAGAATATGAGTATGACAAAGTCAGGCTAGATTTTCCCAGTTAAGGGTTAAAAACCACAGAAGATCCTGATGATGCTCCTTTGGACGAGATGAGAGGCGTCATGATGTCACACACACACACACACTCGCACACTCATGCACACTCACTCACACACACACACATTTTTTTAGTGGATATGGACAATTCTATTGGATTGAAAACTGATATTATATTCAATTTTTAATAATTTTGACATGTTATTCTAATGAAAATAATAAGAGTAAAGAAGTTCCATACACAAGAAGAAATGGTCAGGGTCTGAGCTATATACATATCACACCACACACAAATTAAATACAGTATTTACAATAGCATACTCACACACACACACACACATATATGTGAGTGTGAGTATGCTATTGTAAATACTGTATTTAATTTCATTAATTCTACAGCACGTGTTTGGAGAACATTGTCAATAAAAAAGCAAAACAGACTTTTTAATTAATATACGAGCATTTCTTCAACTAGGGGCACTTTTAGGCTTGTGAAGTTGAATAAAAAAAACTTTTTCCAAAGTCACGTAACACAGTCTCATAACTTTAAATAATTTGTCTAGTTTTAAGGTCTGTAAGAGGACAAACTTAGATTACAAGAGAAATTGTTAATATTTTACATTTTTTCAGACCTGCAATGAACAAATGTAATTTCCACCACATCTCAATATAAATGGATCTAGAATTGTGTCTTTATTACATGCGAGAAAATAAATGATCTGAGAGAAAAAAAAGTTTGAGAGAAAAAGTTTTCATACCAATAGCAAAAAATAATAATATTTGAGACTAAAAAAAGTTTTGAGAGAAAGTATTTTCTCATAGAACATAAAAAAATATAAATTAGATTTTTTTTTTTCTGAGAAAAAAATCTGTCTCAAAATATTTTGAAAAAAACTCTCAAATATATATTTTTTGCTATCAGTGTGAAAACATTTTCTCAAAAAAAAAGTGTTTCTCTCAAAACGCTTTTCTTTGCTCTCATGTCAGGATTTTGCTTTTGCTGTGAAAATGGTGTCATGGGCGGGGCCACGTTCCTATTGGCCAGTCAGGTGAGCATCGTCTTGTCTTGGGAGTCGAGCTGAATCATTACACCATTGTTCGGTTCACCGGCATAGATGCCGCCTCTGGCTTAGTTGAGCATATAATACACAATATAATACACATTCATTCATGAATATGAGTGCTATTTTTTAATGTTTAATCTTCAGTGATGCTGAACTTGCTCAGCCAGCTACCCATCGAGTTGTGTGTGTCATCATCTTACCCATAAACGCGTGTTTCAGTCCGTTGCGGATACTACATCTTCGTTCTGGTGAAATCACAAAACGTAATGCGGGACAAATTTTTAAAGGTCGTTGCGGGAGCGGGCGGGACGATGAAGGTGCACTTGCGGGTGCGGGCGGGGGGGGATGATACGCTGCACTCCCGCAAATTAAATATGAGTGTAAAGTAAAACATATAAATGATTAAAGTAGCGTACATAATTTGTAGTTGTGAGGGAGATTCTGTTTGGCAGCAACAAAAATGTTTTAAGCAGCCTAAACTTGTGGATGTTGTCGTTTGGGGTAGGGCGGGGCCTAATCTCACGCACACTTGTTAAGTGTACTTGCTGAAAGCAGCACACTTATTGTTCTTCTTAAGTTTTCTTCTTCTTATTATTATTATTAGGACGTACATGATCCTTGGACCAAGCCTCACAAAAGTTACTAGAAGGATTTTTGATTTTCGGAAGCGTTTGCCCGTCACAGCCAAACGAAAACGGCTGCGTAGTCGCCAAAACAGGAAGTAGTTCAGGAACGCTGTCACGTATCAACACCAAACTTTGTACATTAAAGCAACAACATGGAACTTTTCCTCTGCGGTCGCCCTACAGGTTGGAAGCGGAATTGTCCATTACCGCTGTCGTAAAATGATTTACGGTTACTGTCAACGCATTCTCATCCCCAAATCGTCACTTTCAAACATTCTTCAATATCCGACGCACAAAGCACCCTTAGCGTCAATATGAGACGCTTCGGTTATGGGTAGGTTTAGGTCTGTGGTAGGGTTATGCGTCTCATATGGACGCTAAAGGGTGCTTTGTGCGTCAGATACATAGGTCAGATATTGAAGAAATTTTGAAAGCGTCAGTATATGACGACTTGGGATGAGAACGGGCTGTTACTGTATATGAAGCATGCAGGTTTTTTTCATATGGGCAATGATAATATTATTAATCTTCCTCCTTTCATAATTTATACATGTTTAGTAGACTAAACATTTTAACTCAAACATTTGCGATTTGCATGTCGATTGCAATGCTCAAATCTGAACGAGAATGATAGCGATAGCATCATAAGTAACCATCTAAAACTAGCATGTTAGTGTTTAACTTACTAGCTACCAGATTGATAATTCGCTCATCTACTAACGTTAGCTGATTCATGAAGATAAATGGAGGACCAGATAGTTTCCGTAACGTAGCCAGGCAGACAACAGATTAGAAAAACTAAATATGATAGTATGCAAGCAATTTACTTACTAGTTCAACAGCATGACGGCCAAGTCAGCATCGGTCTGACGATAAGCTCACGCCAGCGAGCAAACGCTCGACCAATATTGATCCTCGTCCTGCCTTTCAGTTTATCACTCTCCCTTTTCCTCTTCCGACTCTACTCCGACAAAACCTTGGACTTCTTACGTTTCGCTGCTGCTTCAGCCATGACGAAAACAAACGCGCTGGTTGGCCTGTCACGGCCGAATTTGAGGAAATGATTGGCGAAGTGACGTATGCCGTAAAGCAGTCGAATTTTGTAGTTCTTTTTGAGCTCTGGTTACTACCCGCACCCCGAAGTTACATAGTGCCAGTAAAAGCGATACAGACCCCGTCAGGCTCTGGCAGACGTCTCATTCAACCTATTGTAAGTCGATGTACCATCACAAGGGTCTTGGAAATATATTATGAAGGTTGAAAAACTACATGTTGTTACTTTAACTCGAGACTCCAATGTGAGGATGTACAAGATATATAAAAAAAAACATTCCAGAATTTTACATAATTTGGCAAAACTAAAATTGTATTTTATTTTTTATTTCAGGCTAAATGACAAACCCATTTACCTATGTCTATGCAAAAGACCTCACACTTTTAATGTTAATGCATTTAGACAGTAGGTGGCACTGTTGTATTACATTTCACAGAGCTGCCAAGTCAGTGTATAAACTGCATTCGTTTTTACTAGGTTTGTCTTAATAAATGCAGGCCTGAATTTCGTTTTTTGCATCGGTCTAATTTAATCATCTTCATTTATACAGATTTGTATGCATGAATTGTGCATTTCCAGTTCTCAAAACAGTTAATAAAAAATAATAAAAAAGCTTTATACAAAATACATCATGCTCTTCTTCGCTAACCGAACAAACAATTAATTGTCTGTGGTTGTGTTTGTGCGCACGGGAAATATGCTGCGCGAAACAATATGCTGGGCGAACTTCCGGCGCTACACTGTGGCGACGAGTGCCTACAGCACGTCTGAAATGTTAGTTTGTTTTATGGTTTATATGTAAGCGTTTTTCATCACATAAACCTCGAACTTCACGCTTTGAAAGTTTGGGTTAGGGTTAGTCCTAGGGTTAATCCTGGCGATTCACCTGTTGCTGTTAACAGTCCTTTCACTGAGTCGGGGAAGCTATGCATTGGCCGCCGCCACAACATATGGGATTTTACATTATATCCGGGATCAACTCTGGCAACTAAGGGATCTGCATAGCGGAAACTTTCCAGTCAATCTGCCAGATGAGTGTACAGGCTTAAAATGAAAGTAATTCAGAAGGAGATTAGACAGATAACAAATGACTGTAAACAGAAATATAAATGGCAGATTGAGGTGAAAATGAGGGGGAATAACCTGAAACATGCATGGCAAGGGATGTATACAATGATAGGGAAGGAAGAGAAGAAAAGGCACATAGATACAAATGGAGATGATCAAGCATTTGCAAATGAACTGAATGGTTTTTATGCACGGTTCGAAACATCAGACTTTCTCCTGGAGCGTGATGCCATTAGACAGGAGCTACAGTATGGAACTCCTCCAACTATTACAGCAGATGATGTACGTAGAGTTTTTAATAAAATTGGTTCTAAAAAAGCACCAGGCCCAGATCAAATAAGTGGTAGGGTTTTGCAAATGTGTAGTGAACAACTTAGCCTCATTTTCTGCCAGCTTTTTCAAAAGTCATTAGATACACATTACATTCCTAAAGCCTGGAAGTCCTCGCTCATAGTACCAGTACCTAAGGTAGCAAGACCAGCTGATTTAAATGATTATCGTCCAGTCGCCCTAACATCAATCGTGGTGAAGAGCCTAGAGAGAATTGTTCTGAGACATATTCTAAATGATGTGCAATGTAATATCGACCCTTTACAGTTTGCCTATAGAAACAAGCGGAGCACAGATGATGCCCTTCTGTGTATGCTCCATAATATCTATTGCCATCTGGAGAAGCCCAAACGATATGTCCGGGTTCTCTTTATAGATTTTTCCTCCGCCTTCAACACCATTAGGCCCCACATTATGATGGAGAGGCTGGGGCAGTTAGGGGTAAATCCTAACATAATAAGGTGGGTTGAGTCCTTTCTGACGGAGAGAACACAGTGTGTTAGGGTAAATGAGGCTGTGTCCTCCCCGATTATGACCAATACAGGATCCCCACAGGCCAGTGTCATCTCACCAGTATTGTTCACTCTTTACACTAATGAGTGTAGAAGTAATACACCTGAGCATCTTACAATAAAATTTGCAGATGATACAGCAATAGTGGGGTTAATACAGAATCGTGATGAGACCAACTACAGGGCCTGGGTGGATCAATTCGCAGACTGGTGTAGGTCCAGCTATCTTCATCTAAATATAAAGAAAACAAAGGAAATAATAATAGATTACAGAATTGGGAGCCAGCCCCATAAGTGTTTGGTTATAAATGAAGAGGATGTTGCGATTGTAGCCGAGTACAAGTACTTAGGCACAATAATAGATAATAAGTTGCAATGGAACAGTAATACTGACACGTCTATAAAAAGGGGCTGCAGAGGCTGCATTTTATGCGGAGACCAAGGCAATATAGAGTGGATAGTGATATGATGTTACTTTTTTTATCACTCATTTGTGGAGAGCATTTTACTTTTTTGTTGTGTTGCCTGGTATTTCTCTTTGTCAGTGACCAATAAAAACAGACTGAGCAAGCTAGTTAACTTGGGTAGCAAGGTTGCGGGGAAAAAACTAGACAGTATGACTATTACCTGTGAAAGAAGGGTGTTGAAGAAAGGTCAAGCAATGAATAGAGATATGTCACACCCCCTACACCAGGCATATGAGGTGTTGCCATCAGGGAGGAGGTTTAGGCTACCCTCTTTCAAAACTAATCGAGCCAGTAAGTCATTCATTCCAACTAGCATTACATTTATGAATAAGAACTTACCTGCAGGACAGCACTTTAAATAGCATCATGCACTTTCTTTCAAGCTTGACTGTTACAGTATGCACAACTGCACTTTATTATCCTAGTTATGTGTAGTGGGGTTTGAGTCTTCTGTCCTGATGTTGTGTATGTGTGGGGGTGTTTGGGGAGAGGGAAATTTTTCAACTGTCTTGTTGTCTTATGTATAAATGTATCAGACGTACTGTATGGTGTAGAACAAATTTCCGAAAGGATAAATAAATCTCTCTCTCAATAGAAAACAAGGAGAAATGCGCAGTCACATGCTCAAACAATCAACAACGTCGCTCTAGAGGTGCGTTGTGGACTGCGAAGTGGACTTCACAGGGTATTCCGCCATCTTAAGTGAGATTCCAATCCGAAGGGAGCGAACATGTTTAGTTCGAAGGGCACTGCGCACGGCATAGGGAATAAGGGAACATCGATACATCACTTCACAGGAAGTGGAGAGCGATGATCACCCAACTGTCATTTCGCGCACCACGTCATCACCAGTCAGAACGGTCATAACGATGGAGGAGTTTACGTATGTGTATAAGTATTCATACATTTCGCCATTGTTATACAAATGACAGTATTTTAACGGCTATTGTTGTGAATATTACATATACTACTTTTGATGATTATAATTTACCTCAGTGAATGCAGCCAGCTTAGCTAGTTTGTGAGGTAAAGTGATTTTATTTTAGGTAGATGAAAATAGTGCAATATAATTGTAAATATATAATATAATAATAAAAATTTAAATATGAATGTAGTCCTATATATATTTATGTTATATAATAATCTGCGCGACCCCGTCGTTGACTTTCTTTGATGACGTTTGCAGGGCATTTGCAGTGAAGTCCACTTCAACTGTTATCCCGTGCTCAGGGAGTAGGGGAGCAGTGAACACTGCGTATGGACCCTGTCGAATGGAACGCACATTAGATGTGTAAAAACAAGTGGAAAGCGCGAGCGCGCCGCTGTCTCCTTTCCACAAGTGCTTGCACAAAAAAAAGTACTATTGTTGAAATTCTCAGATCAAGCAAACTTCAACACACCCTTATCCACTATCTGCTAACACTATCTGCAGTTCCCCTGGAAATGCATTTTTCTAGTTTAGAGACAATTCCTAACCACTGCTCCGTGTTCCAATTTGAAAGCTTCAAGTTCAAAATAGACAGCATGGACGAGGAACAGAGCACCTCTAGTGCTTCAGATATAGGCCTAAGCGCTTCAGATGTAAGTACTTCTCTAAAGAAAAGCACATTTACTACAAAATAATCACAAATCCTCAAATCAGACATTTGGCAGTCTTTTTCGGTTGTGCATGATGGAGAGGGGAATCAACTACCTTTTTTGCCTGCTGCGATAAATGCCAAAAGGTGTTAACATACAACGGACACAAATCGCATTTTTTTTCCCCAAGACCTTTCGTGAGACAAAAAGTGAACATCCATCCTGCCTACCATCTTGCGGGCGGGGAGCGGGACATAATATCACAGATGCTTCTTTTGCAGCGATTTTTGTGTGAGCATATCAGTGAACACCCCTGACCACTCGGTGAGTTTCACGTCTTTGTAATCGAAAGTTTAATGCGTTTTTTGAAGGATTGTTCCAGTGCACATAGGCTACCATTGTGTAGGTGGGGGGGGGAGCGAAATAAACCTAAAATTCTCGGGACAGCAGCATGTGTCCAAATTTTTATCTTAACCGTTCTATTTCTTCAGAAACGATCTGACCCTACCAATAGCCTGAGGGCGCTATATGCACAATAATAGTCCATATATAGAACATGAAGAAGAGCCATGACCATGTGACATTCCAGGACGTCACTGATACACACAAAGCTAACAAGAGATCGCACTGTAACATGCAGATAAAGATGGTTTGAAGACAATAAAGATGATTGCACTGATATTTGAGTTACCTGTGTTTTTCAAGCCATGCCAGGTATTTTCATAATAATAGATAATATTTATAATGTAATGCTAATCTATATAGACTATCATTGTGCAGAACACTATCCAATAGTATATTTTCTGTCTGATTTTTTTTATCTGAAGCCAAATTAGATCACAGAAGATTATTTAAAACACTCGTCTTGCATTATAAAGTAAGTTTGGAGCACAAACATGGTTTTAATCTCATAAATTGTCGTGTATTGATGGTGTGCTAGGCTAACATGCTAGCTAGCCCTAGGTGCACCTGCCACGTTTAGCAGTTATACTTTTATGATTTTTTGAATGCTTACTGAATTGTTTCTCTATTCAAGAAATGCATTTGATACAGTTTAAAATGTGAGGTGAACTTTGAGAAAAGAAATTAGGGACTGAAACCCTATGAATAGCCTGTGAATAGCCAGTTGTTAGTAGCTATAATGCAGACAAAAGAAATGCATATTTAGAGCCATAACCAGGCTGGAGAGGTGTGAATGTGTGCAGGGGGAGACTGAGACTGAATGGGGATCGTCTGCACCACAAAACAATAGAGACAATATACTGGATAGATGGTTAGAAGATGACAATAAACATCAGTAGCATTTTAGCGTCAAATCAAAATAAAGTTTTTTTTTTAAAGAGTTTTGGACTTATTATCTTCAGATTTTAAACATAAAATGTTTAGACATGTGGCTTTAGCTGTAGTGCATTTCTAGATTGCTCCAGTGCCAACTTCAATTTTATTTTCATGAGGATGTTTCATAAAAAATCATTTCTAATAACTTTACAAAACTTTGAAGCTATTTATAACAATTTTTGTCATTACGACAATAATTAATTCTACATTTACAATAAACAGCCAGGTGTCAGCTTTCAAACGAGATCATACTTGTGCTTTTAGTACCAAGGGTTCATGAACTGTATCTGTTTCAGTTTGGGTATGTCATTTCTGGGGATTTTTCAAAAGTGGGGTTGCAGCTTAACAGGTTAAGATTGGTCTGATTTTTTCAAGCGTTCGCTGTTTTTTTTACTATGCGTATCTTCAAGCGTTTACTATGGTAACGGTTAGCGCGCATAGTCTTTTGCATCACAAACAGAAGGCATTCAAACAAGAACGCGATTTAAATTATTTTATTTTTAAGTCTTTAATGCTGACAGAATCATCCGGCGCCGCCGTCTCCCAACGGTAAACTCCTCCTCTGTTGGTAACCCCTCCTCTAGCCCGAGCTGGCCCGCTTTGGCCCAAGGTATTCGACGGGCCAGAAATCCTGGCCGTTGACCCCGAGTAAGCCCCGATCAAGCCCCGGAAGTGACAGTGGAAACGCGACTGGCCCTGGCACGCACTAGCACGGCCCAGCCCTGGCCCGACAGTGGAAACGCGGCTAATGGGGCTGTAATCGTTAGGTGAAAGGGCTAAGTAAATCTGTGTGTCGTCTGCATAGCTGTGGTAAGCAATTTGGTTCTTTCTCATTATTTGGCTCATTGGGAGCACATACAGGTTGAACAGGAGTGGCGCAAGAATTGAGCCTTGAGGGACTCCGCATGTCATGGGTGTCCACTCAGACTTATGGTCTCCTATACTCACATAATAACCTCTCCCATCTAAGTATGACCTGAACCATTTTAGGACTATCCCAGAAAGCCCCACCCAGTTTTCCAGCCTGTCCAGAAGTATGTTATGATCGACAGTGTCAAATGCAGCACTGAGGTCGAGTAGTACCAGCACTGATAATTTGCCTGAATCAGTATTTAAGCGAATATCGTTTATTATCTTTATGAGCGCTGTCTCTGTGCTGTGGTGCGGTCGGAAACCAGATTGAAAATTGTCAAAGTATCCATTAAAGCATAAGAATTTGTTCAGCTGATTGAAGACAACTTTTTCAATGATCTTGCCTATGAAAGGAAGATTTGAGATCGGCCTATAGTTGCTTAATATGGTCTTATCCAGATTGTTCTTTTTCAGCAGGGGCTTGACAACTGCAGTTTTCAGGGAGTTTGGAAAACTCCCAGAGAGAAGTGAGGCATTTACCACTTCTAGAAGATCTGCTTCTAAACTGTTTAACACACTTTTGAAAAAAGATGTGGGAAGTGTGTCAAGAGCGCAGGTTGATGTTTTAAGGTGCTGTACGGTTTCTTCCAAAATTTTGCCATCAATTTCTTTGAAGTCAGACATAGTAACTACTTTCTCAGGTGGTCTGATCTGTCTGACCCCAGCGCAACTCAAGGATGTGCTGATCACCTTTCTGATATTACTGATTTTCTCAGAGAAGAAAGAAGCAAACTCACTGCACTTGTTGTCTGAGAGCATTTCACTGGGAATCTGGCTTGGGGGGTTTGTCAGTCTCTCTACAGTAGCAAAAAGAGTGCGTGTGTTGTTTAAATTGCTGTTTATAATATTTGAGAAGAAAGTCTGTCTAGCTTTGCCTAGTTCCATATTGAAAGCATGGATGCTGTCTTTGTAGATGTTATAATGGACTACAAGTTTTGTCTTCCGCCACATGCGCTCTGCTTTTCTGCATTGTCTTTTCATATTTTGCACTGCTGTTGAGCAGAGGTGGAAGTAACGAATTACAACTACTCACGTTACTGTAATTAAGTCGTTTTTTTGGGTACTTGTACTTTTTTGAGTATATTTTTAATCTGTAATTTTACTTGTACTCAAGTACATATTAAGCTAAGTAATCTACTTCGCTACTTGTAAAATCACATTTCGTTACTGAGTACAATTTGAATTGATATTCAAATCTTTGAATGGCATTTCGGTAGCCAATAAAAATATTCGATCGTAAACAGACCAATAGTACCCCTGATATTTGGACTGAATGAAAGCCGCCACAGTCGCAGCAGGTTTTGAAGAGCTGATCATGAAGGAGGCGAGGAGCTCAGAGTGATTAATGGCTGGACAGAAAGTTTGGAACAACAAACTACATAGTAGTATTGTCAAAATATCTATATTTTGATACATATCAATACTGAAATATCTGTCAATACTCATTTTGGCCTATACACCAATACGATACCAGCTGCGCGTTCTCATTCTCTCATCTCAACGACAGCGAGTTTGACACACCCGCCTCCTCTCAGCGCGGGATTGCAGGTAGGCCTATTACGCATAATTTTATTAATACCTGCAAGTTTCTATGGCATATTTTAATGGCAAATGTCACGAACAATATTATAACGCGAGGGCACATTCATGTAATCGCAGAAAACTGGACGCGAGCTCTCAAATGGAGGCTACGAATGAACTGGACTCGGATATTGAGTGTGCGCTCTCGGACTGTGTGTCATATCATGTGTAATCGCGAATCTCTCCAAGTGGTTCTCACTGCAGACTCAAATGACGTCCAGCTCCAATCTCTCCATGCTCTTGAATTAAACGCTGTCAAAAGTTATGAAAAATCTAGTCTTTTTGCAAATTAAATTCAGTTTGAATTGAAATCAAGCTTCCTTGTGCAGTGTGTGAGCTATTGCAACAGTTCACGTTACCCTATTGTAAAGACAAATACACTGAGTAAATATTAGATTATTGTAATGGTTATTGATCAATGTTTAAATATGTAAACAAAAGCCTAAATTAAAATCTCACCTTATAAAGTGGACGTGTCTCTTCAGAAGACTTGAATTAAACTTTTCCATTCAAATAGATTACTGTTACAATGAGTGTTGTGCTTTTCAATGCTTGAAAATAATGATTGCCTTGACAAAATGGATGGACAAAAATGTAGATATTAAAATATTTAGTATGTAGTAGTTTTCCCGATGGTATTAAAAATTATAGGCTAGGCCTACTGAATATTGACATATTTCAAGGTGTCATATTGAAGTTAGAAATTCCAGTATCCACTAATTAATGTCCTTCGAATCTGTTAAAAGTAGCTATTTTCTACATAAATCTATGATTTGGTTGTATATTTTTATTGGTAATGCATTAACTATCGCCAGCTAAAAAGTAATTAGTAACTAGTACTCTGAGTAGTTTTTGAGAAGAGTAATTTGTACTTTTACTTAATTACTTTTTTGACACCAGTACTTTTACTTGTAATTGAGTATTATTTCAGCAATGTAACGGTACTTGTACTTGAGTACAAATTTTCAGTACTCTTTCCACCTCTGCTGTTGAGTTTCTCCAAGGTGCTTTTTGTCTGCCACTCTTCTTCCTGACTTTAACAGGAGCAATATCATCAAATACACTTTTAACTTTTGAGTTAAAAGCATCAAGGAGAAAATCAACAGAGTCAGCAGATATGCTTGGTGTTAAGGATATAGCCTTCATAAATAGTACACTAGTGTTCTCATTTAAGCATCTCTTCTTGACAGACACAGATCTAGCTTCAGTGGCAGGAGAGATCAATATATCAAAGAAAATACAGAAATGATCAGACAGTGCTACATCCTTAATAACAATCGATGAAATGTTTAGACCCTTACTGATAAGTAAATCTAGAGTGTGTCCACGATTGTGTGTGGGTCCATGAACATGCTGAGTCAGATCAAAAGTTTTTAAAACAGTTTTGATTTCTTTTGCCATTTTGGTTTCTGCATTATCTATGTGGATGTTTAAATCTCCAGTAATGGCAAAACAGTCAAACTCTGAGGTAATTGTTGATAACAGTTCTGTAAAGTCCTCAGCGAAGGCTGGAGAGTATTTTGGAGGCCTGTAAATAATGATGAGTAAAATGCGTGGAGCACCTTTTAACACAATACCCAGATATTCGAAAGAAGGGTAATTCCCAAATGATATTTGCTTGCATTGATAGATATCTTTAAAAAGAGCAGCTAGACCCCCACCTCTCTTAACAGCTCTGCAGACACTCATAAAAGTAAAGTTAGGAGGGGCTGCTTCATTGAGGATTGTTGCACTGTAGCTGTCTTATAGCCAGGTTTCATTTAGAAGCATAAAATCCAGGTTGTTTGTGGTTATTAAGTTGGCTTTCTGAAATCCTATTTAAACTTATTAAGTTGGCTTGAGAGAGCCAACATATTGAAATCCTATTTAAACTTATTAAGTTGGCTTGAGAGAGCCAACATACTGATATTGTACTTAAACTTATTATTAAGTTGGCTTGAGAGAGCCAACATACTGATATTGTACTTAAACTTATTATTATTATTATTCTTCTGAGCGGAAAAAAATCTGACTCAAACTCCTCCTAGAGCTTTAACTCTACATACTCCAAACTCGGCTCAGACACTCAAACTGTTCTGACTTAGTGTGCTATATCTTTTCAGACTGATCGGACTTACGGTTTTCCTAAAAATGACGATCAAAACTCGGAAAAACTCCCATTGACTTACATTGGGGAGTTCTAAAAAATTCAAATCCAGATTCAAACTCACCAACCGACGAAAATTCAAATCAAAATACCTTGAAGACTAAACCAAACTGCCGTTCTATATACTATATTAGCCAATGAGACTCATTTAAACTAATGAACTCTAAACTCATACACTTATAAACTAATTAACTTATAAACTCATGAATTCATAGACTTATGAACTCTTAAACTCATAAATTAATAAACTCTGAACTCTTAAACTCATTTAAACTTATAAACTCTAAACTCATTAAAACTTATAAACTCTAAACTCATTTAAAACTTATAAACTCTAAACTCAAAAACTCTAACACTTATAAACTCATCAATTTATACACTTAAAAACTCTAAACTCATAAACTCTGAGTGTGTGTGTGTGTGTGTGTGTGTGTGAACACACACACACACACACACACACACACACACACACACTAAACTCATTTAAACTTAAACTCTAAACTCATTTAAACTTGTAAACTCAAAACTCGTAAACTACTTTAAACTTCAAACCACTTTAAACGTTTTAAGTTTAAAGCTTCAAGCTCCCAAGCAACTCCATAGCAACCAAACTTGAGTACCCTAGCAACCGTTTTGCAAGACCTATATCTCTGTATCAGAACATCGTATAGAGATGAGGTTTGGCTCTTTTGACTCATGCTAGCAAACAGCACTTCCAACATGCTACACATGCTAGCAGTGAATAGCTACATGCTAATATCAATTAGTTAAGTGCTAAATCATACCAAGATCATGCTAAGGACTCTATAAAAACTCCATAGTAACCATCTGTGACAACTACCAACCACCTAGTAACACCATATCAACCGCCCTCAATACCATAGCAACCACCCAGAACACCCTAGCAACCGCCTAGCAACCACCCAGAACACCCTAGCAACCACCCAAAATACCTTAGAACACCCTAGCAACACCATAGCAACCACTCAGAACACCCTAGCAACTGCCTAACAACCACCCAGAACACCCTAGCAACCACCCAAAATACCTTAGAACACCCTAGCAACACCATAGCAACCACCCAGAACCCCCTAGCAACCACCCAAAATACCTTAGAACACCATAGCAACACCATAGCAACCACTCAGAACACCCTAGCAACCACCCAAAATACCTTAGAACACCCTAGCAACACCATAGCAACCACTCAGAACACCCTAGCAACCACCCAAAATACCTTAGAACACCCTAGCAACACCATAGCAACCACTCAGAACACCCTAGCAACCACCCAAAATACCTTAGAACACCCTAGCTACACCATAGCAACCACCCAGAACACCCTAGCAACCACCCAAAATACCTTAGAACACCCTAGCAACACCATAGCAACCACCCAGAACACCCTAGAAACCACCCAAAATACCTTAGGACACCCTAGCAACACCATAGCAACCACTCAGAACACCGTAGCAACTGCCTAACAACCACCCAGAACACTCTAGCAACCACCCAAAATACCCTAGCAACCGCCTAGCAACCACCCAGAATACCCTAGCAACCACCTAAAATACCCTAGCAACCACCTAAAATACCCTAGCAACCGCCTATAAACCACCCAAAAGACCCTAGCAACCACCCAAAATATCCTAGCAACCGCCTAGCAACCACCCAGAACACCCTAGTAACCACCCAGAACACCCTAGCAACCGCCTAGCAACCACCCAGAACACCCTAGCAACCACCCAAAACACCCTAGCAACCGCCTAGCAACCACCCAAAAGACCCTAGCAACCACCAGAAATATCCTAGCAACCGCCTAGCAACCACTCAGAATACCCTAGCAACCGCCTAGCAAAAAACTTTCTGGTCCAAACTTTCTCAAGCCAACTTAAAGTTTGTCTCGACGAACTTTCGCATCTAGTTATTATTATTCTTCTGACCCTAAAAATTTCTGTATCAAACTCCTCCTAGAGCTTTAACTCTACATACTCCAAACTCGGCTCAGACACTCAAACTGATCTGACTCGAGTTGCTATATCTTTTCAGACTGATCGGACTTACGGTTTTCCTAAAAATGACGATCAAAACTCGAAAAAACTCATTCAAAAACTCCCATTGACTTACATTGGGAGTTCTAAAAAATTCAAACCGACGAAAATTCAAATCAAAATACCTTGAAGACTAAACCAAACTGCCGTTCTATATACTATATTAGCCAATGAGACTCATTTAAACTAATGAACTCTAAACTCAAAACGTGTGTGTGTGTGTGTGAGAGAGAGAGAGAGAGCGTGTGTGTCTATGTGTGAGTGTGTGTGTGTGTGTGTAAACTCAAAAACTCGTACACACTCATTTAAACTTATAAACTCTTAACTCAAAAACTTGTACACTTATAAACTCTAAACTCATATAAACTCTGAGTGTGTGTGTGTGTGAGAGAGAGAGAGTGTGTATCTATGTGCGTGAGTGTGTGTGTGTGTTTGTGTGTGTGTGTGTGTGTGTGTGTGTGTGTTAATGAGCTTGTCTGTGTGTGTGTGTGTGTGTGAGTGAGTTAGTGAGTGTGTGTGTGAGAGAGATAGTGTGTGTGTGTGAGAGAGAGAGTGAGAGTCTGTGCGTGCGTGCTTGTGTGTGTGTGTATGTCGAAAATTTAAATCTAAACACCTTGAAGACTAAACCAAACTGCCGTTCTATATACTATATGAGCCATTGAGACTCATTTAAACTAATGAACTCTAAACTCAAAACGTGTGTGTGTGTGTGTGAGAGAGAGAGAGAGAGTGTGTGTCTATGTGTGAGTGTGTGTGTGTGTGTGTGTGTAAACTCAAATACTTGTACACACTCATTTAAACTTATAAACTCTTAACTCAAAAACTTGTACACTTATAAACTCTAAACTCATATAAACTCTGAGTGTGTGTGAGAGAGAGAGTGTGTGTCTATGTGCGTGAGTGTGTGTGTGTGTGTGTGTTAATGAGCTTGTCTGTCTGTGTGTGAGTGAGTTAGTGAGTGTGTGTGTGAGAGAGATAGTGTGTGTGTGAGAGAGAGAGTGAGAGTCTGTGCGTGCGTGCTTGTGTGTGTGTGTATGTCAAAAATTTAAATCTAAACACCTTGAAGACTAAACCAAACTGCCGTTCTATATACTATATGAGCCATTGAGACTCATTTAAACTAATAAACTCTAAACTCATACACTTATAATTAGAATAAGTGTATGAGATTAACTAATTAACTTATAAACTCATGAATTCATAGACTTATAAACTATTAAACTCATTAATTAATAAACTCTGAACTCTTAAACTCATTTAAACTTATAAACTCTAAACTCATTTAAACTTATAAACTCAAAACTCAAAAACTCATACACTTATAAACTCCAAACTCAAACTCTTGAGTGTGCGTGTGTGTGTGTCTGAGTGTGTGTGTGTCTGAGTGAGTGTGTGAGCGAGTTAGTGTGTGTGTGTGTGTGTGTGTGTGCGTGTGTATGTGTGTGTGTGTTTATCTATCTATTAACTTATCTATCTACCTGCCATAAACTTCAAACTACTGTAAACTACTTTAAACTTCAAACCACTTTAAACTTCTTACGTTTAAAGCTCCCAGCTCCCAAGCAACTCCATAGCAACCAAACTTGAGTACCCTAGCAACCGTTTTGCAAGACCTATATCTCTGTATCAGAACATCGTACAGAGATTAGGTTTGGCTCTTTTGACTCATGCTAGCAAACAGCACTTCTAACATGCTATACATGCTAGCAGTGAATAGCTACATGCTAATAGCGATTAGTTAAGTGCTAAATCATACCAAGATCATGCAAACAACTATATCAAAACTCCATAGTAACCATCTGTGACAACTACCAACCACCTAGCAACACCATAGCAACCACCCAGAACACCCTAGCAACCGCCTAGCAACACCAGAACACCCTAGCAACTGCCTAGCAACCACCCAGAATACCCTAGCAACCGCCTAGCAACACCATAGCAACCACCCAGAACACCCTAGCAACCGCCTAGCAACACCATAGCAACCACCCAGAACACCCTAGCAACTGCCTAGCAACCACCCAGAATACCCTAGCAACCGCCTAGCAACACCATAGTAACCACCCAGAACACCCTAGCAACCGCCTAGCAACCACCCAGAATACCCTAGCAACTGCCTAGCAACCGCCTAGCTACCACCCAGAATACCTTAGCAACACCATAGCAACCACCCAGAACACCCTAGCAACCGCCTAACAACACCCTAGCAACCGCCTAGCAACCACCCAGAACACCCTAGCAACCGCCTAGCAACACCATAGCAACCACCCAGAACACCCTAGCAACCGCCTAGCAACCACCCAGAACATCCTAGCAACCGCCTAGCAACACCATAGCAACCACCCAGAATACCCTAGCAACCACCTAGCAACCGCCTAGCAACCACCCAGAATACCTTAACAACCGCCTAGCAACACCATAGCAACCACCCAGAACACCCTAGCAACCGCCTATCAACCACCCAAAAGACCCTAGCAACCACCCAAAATATCCTAGCAACCGCCTAGCAACCACCCAGAACACCCTAGTAACCACCCAGAACACCCTAGCAACCACCTAGCAACCACCCAGAACACCCTAGCAACCACCCAAAATACCCTAGCAACCGCCTAGCAACCACCCAAAAGACCCTAGCAACCACCAGAAATATCCTAGCAACCGCCTAGCAACCACTCAGAATACCCTAGCAACCACCTTGCAAAAAACTTTCTGGTCCAAACTTTCTCAAGCCAACTTAAAGTTTGTCTCGACGAACTTTCGCATCTAGTTATTATTATTCTTCTGAGCGGAAAAAAATCTGACTCAAACTCCTCCTAGAGCTTTAACTCTACATACTCCAAACTCGGCTCAGACACTCAAACTGTTCTGACTTAGTGTGCTATATCTTTTCAGACTGATCGGACTTACGGTTTTCCTAAAAATGACGATCAAAACTCGGAAAAACTCCCATTGACTTACATTGGGGAGTTCTAAAAAATTCAAATCCAGATTCAAACTCACCAACCGACGAAAATTCAAATCAAAATACCTTGAAGACTAAACCAAACTGCCGTTCTATATACTATATTAGCCAATGAGACTCATTTAAACTAATGAACTCTAAACTCATACACTTATAAACTAATTAACTTATAAACTCATGAATTCATAGACTTATGAACTCTTAAACTCATAAATTAATAAACTCTGAACTCTTAAACTCATTTAAACTTATAAACTCTAAACTCATTAAAACTTATAAACTCTAAACTCATTTAAAACTTATAAACTCTAAACTCAAAAACTCTAACACTTATAAACTCATCAATTTATACACTTAAAAACTCTAAACTCATAAACTCTGAGTGTGTGTGTGTGTGTGTGTGTGTGTGTGTGTGTGTGTGTGTGTGTGTGTGTGTGTGTGTGTGTGTGAACACACACACACACACACAGACACACACACACTAAACTCATTTAAACTTAAACTCTAAACTCATTTAAACTTGTAAACTCAAAACTCGTAAACTACTTTAAACTTCAAACCACTTTAAACGTTTTAAGTTTAAAGTTTCAAGCTCCCAAGCAACTCCATAGCAACCAAACTTGAGTACCCTAGCAACCGTTTTGCAAGACCTATATCTCTGTATCAGAACATCGTATAGAGATGAGGTTTGGCTCTTTTGACTCATGCTAGCAAACAGCACTTCCAACATGCTACACATGCTAGCAGTGAATAGCTACATGCTAATATCAATTAGTTAAGTGCTAAATCATACCAAGATCATGCTAAGGACTCTATAAAAACTCCATAGTAACCATCTGTGACAACTACCAACCACCTAGTAACACCATATCAACCGCCCTCAATACCATAGCAACCACCCAGAACACCCTAGCAACCGCCTAGCAACCACCCAGAACACCCTAGCAACCACCCAAAATACCTTAGAACACCCTAGCAACACCATAGCAACCACTCAGAACACCCTAGCAACTGCCTAACAACCACCCAGAACACCCTAGCAACCACCCAAAATACCTTAGAACACCCTAGCAACACCATAGCAACCACCCAGAACCCCCTAGCAACCACCCAAAATACCTTAGAACACCATAGCAACACCATAGCAACCACTCAGAACACCCTAGCAACCACCCAAAATACCTTAGAACACCCTAGCAACACCATAGCAACCACTCAGAACACCCTAGCAACCACCCAAAATACCTTAGAACACCCTAGCTACACCATAGCAACCACCCAGAACACCCTAGCAACCACCCAAAATACCTTAGAACACCCTAGCAACACCATAGCAACCACCCAGAACACCCTAGAAACCACCCAAAATACCTTAGGACACCCTAGCAACACCATAGCAACCACTCAGAACACCGTAGCAACTGCCTAACAACCACCCAGAACACTCTAGCAACCACCCAAAATACCCTAGCAACCGCCTAGCAAACGCCTAGCAATCACCCAGACCACCCTAGCAACCACCCAAAACAGCCTAGCAACCACCCAGAACACCCTAGCAACCACCCAAAATACCCTAGCAACCGCCTAGCAACCACCCAAAAGACCCTAGCAACCACCCAAAAGACCCTAGCAACCACCCAAAATATCTTAGCAACCACCCAAAACGCCCTAGCAACTGCCTAGCAACCACCCAGAACACCCTAGCAACCACCCAAAATACCCTAGCAACTGCCTAGCAACCACCCAAAAGACCCTAGCAACCACCCAAAATATCCTAGCAACCACCCAAAACACCCTAGCAACCGCCTAGCAACCACCCAAAAGACCCTAGCAACCACCCAAAAGACCCTAGCAACCGCTTAGCAACCACCCAAAAGACCCTAGCAACCACCCAGAACACCCTAGCAACCACCTAGCAACCGCCTAGCAACCACACAAAAGACCCTAGCAACCGCCTAGCAACCACCCAAAACACCCTAGCAACCACCCAAAATACCCTAGCAACCGCCTAGCAACCACCCAGAATACCTTAGCAACCACCTAGCAACACCATAGCGACCACCCATAACATCCTAACAACCGCCTAGCAAAAAACTTTCCGGTCCAAACTTTCTCAAGCCAACTTAAAGTTTGTCTCGACGAACTTTCGCATCTAGTTATTATTATTATTCTTCTGTTAAAAACTGTTGACTCAAACTCGTCCTAGAGCTTTAACTCTACATACTCCAAACTCGGCTCAGACACTCAAACTGATCTGACCGAGTGTGCTATATCTTTTCAGACTGATCGGACTTACGGTTTTCCTAAAAATGACGATCAAAACTCGGAAAAACTCCCATTGACTTGCATTGGGGAGTTCTAAAAAATTCAAATTTAGATTCAAACTCACCAACCGACGAAAATTCAAATCAAAATACCTTGAAGACTAAACCAAACTGCCGTTCTATATACTATATTAGCCAATGAGACTCATTTAAACTAATGAACTCTAAACTCATACACTTATAAACTAATTAACTTATAAACTCATGAATTCATAGACTTATGAACTCTTAAACTCATAAATTAATAAACTCTGAACTCTTAAACTCATTTAAACTTATAAACTCTAAACTCATTTAAACTTATAAACTCTAAACTCATTTAAAACTTATAAACTCTAAACTCAAAAACTCTTACACTTATAAACTCATCAATTTATACACTTATAAACTCTAAACTCATAAACTCTGTGTGTGTGTGTGTGTGTGTACTTTAAACTAATTTAAACTTTAAACTACTTTAAACTTTAAACTAAATTAAACTTCAAACTATTTTAAACTTTCAACTAATTTAAACTTTAAACTAAATTAAACTTTGAACTACTTTAATCTTCAAACTACTTTAAACTTCTTCAAACTTTCTGGTACAAACTTTCTCAAGCCAACTTAAAGTTTGTTCTCGACGAACTTTCGCATCTAGTTATTATTCTTCTTCTTATTCTTCTGACCCAAAATTTATCAATTCTAACTCCTCCTAGAGCTTTAACTCTACAAACTCCAAACTCGGGTCAGACCTTCAGACTGTTCTGACTTGAGTTGCTATATCTTTTCAGACTGATTTGACTTTCAGTTTTCTTAAAAATTAATATTAAAAACCATAAAAATCCCATAGACTTACATTGCAGATTGAGAGAGCCAACATATTGAAATCCTATTTAAACTTATTATTATTATTATTCTTCTGTTAAAAACTGTTGACTCAAACTCGTCCTAGAGCTTTAACTCTACATACTCCAAACTCGGCTCAGACACTCAAACTGATCTGACCGAGTGTGCTATATCTTTTCAGACTGATCGGACTTACGGTTTTCCTAAAAATGACGATCAAAACTCGGAAAAACTCCCATTGACTTGCATTGGGGAGTTCTAAAAAATTCAAATTTAGATTCAAACTCACCAACCGACGAAAATTCAAATCAAAATACCTTGAAGACTAAACCAAACTGCCGTTCTATATACTATATTAGCCAATGAGACTCATTTAAACTAATGAACTCTAAACTCATACACTTATAAACTAATTAACTTATAAACTCATGAATTCATAGACTTATGAACTCTTAAACTCATAAATTAATAAACTCTGAACTCTTAAACTCATTTAAACTTATAAACTCTAAACTCATTTAAACTTATAAACTCTAAACTCATTTAAAACTTATAAACTCTAAACTCAAAAACTCTTACACTTATAAACTCATCAATTTATACACTTATAAACTCTAAACTCATAAACTCTGTGTGTGTGTGTGTGTGTGTACTTTAAACTAATTTAAACTTTAAACTACTTTAAACTTTAAACTAAATTAAACTTCAAACTATTTTAAACTTTCAACTAATTTAAACTTTAAACTAAATTAAACTTTGAACTACTTTAATCTTCAAACTACTTTAAACTTCTTCAAACTTTCTGGTACAAACTTTCTCAAGCCAACTTAAAGTTTGTTCTCGACGAACTTTCGCATCTAGTTATTATTCTTCTTCTTATTCTTCTGACCCAAAATTTATCAATTCTAACTCCTCCTAGAGCTTTAACTCTACAAACTCCAAACTCGGGTCAGACCTTCAGACTGTTCTGACTTGAGTTGCTATATCTTTTCAGACTGATTTGACTTTCAGTTTTCTTAAAAATTAATATTAAAAACCATAAAAATCCCATAGACTTACATTGCAGAGTGCTCATATTGAGCCAAGACTACGGTGGCCCATTAGTGTACAAGCCAAAAACTCAAATCTAAACTCCCTGAAGCCCTAGACTCAATTAAACTACCATTCTATGGATTAATAAATCTATCTATCTATCTTCAAACTTTATCTATCTATCTATCTATCTATCTATCTATCTATCTATCTATCTATCTATCTATCTATCTATCTATCTATCTATCTTCAAACCTTTATCTATCTATCTATCTATCTATCTATCTATCTATCTATCTATCTATCTTCAAACATTATCTATCTATCTTCAAACATTATCTATCTATCTATCTATCTATCTATCTATCTATCTATCTATCTATCTATCTATCTATCTATCTATCTATCTATCTATCTATCTATCTTCAAACCTTATCTATCTATCTATCTATCTATCTATCTATCTATGCTAGAATCAGTAAATCATACTTGAACATGGTAAATCATGGTATACTATAGTAAATCATAGTAAACTATGGTAAATTGTGGTAAATCATGGTAAACTATGGTAAATCATGCTAGAATCAGTCAATTATACTTGAACATGGTAAATTGTGGTATACTATAGTAAATCATGGTAAACTATGGTAAACTATGGTAAATCATGGTAAACTATGGTAAATCATGGTAAACTATGATAAATCATGCTAGAATCAGTAAATCATACTTGAACATGGTAAATCATGGTATACTATAGTAAATCATGGTAAACTATGGTAAATCGTGGTAAATCATGGTAAACTATGGTAAATCATGGTAAACTATGATAAATCATGCTAGAATCAGTAAATCATACTTGAACATGGTAAATCATGGTATACTATAGTAAATCATGGTAAACTATGGTAAATCGTGGTAAATCATGGTAAACTATGGTAAATCATGGTAAACTATGATAAATCATGCTAGAATCAGTAAATCATACTTGAACATGGTAAATCATGGTATACTATAGTAAATCATGGTAAACTATGGTAAATCGTGGTAAATCATGGTAAACTATGGTAAATCATGGTAAACTATGATAAATCATGCTAGAATCAGTAAATCATACTTGAACATGGTAAATCATGGTATACTATAGTAAATCATGGTAAACTATGGTAAATCGTGGTAAATCATGGTAAACTATGCTAAATCATGCTAGAATCAGTAAATCATACTTGAACATGGTAAATCGTGGTATACTATAGTAAATCATGGTAAACTATGGTAAATCGTGGTAAATCATGGTATACTATAGTAAATCATGGTAAACTATGGTAAATCGTGGGAAATCATGGTAAACTATGGTAAATCATGGTAAACCATGCTAGCAACATGGTAAAAAAAATTCTAGCATCATGCTAGCAACATGATTATCATGCTAGCATGGTAAACTATGGTAAATCATGGTAAACTATGGTAAATCGTGGTAAACTATGGTAAATCATGCTAGAATCATAGTAAATCATACTTGAACATGGTAAATCATGGTATACTATAGTAAATAATGGTAAATATGGTAAATCATGGTAAACTATGGTAAATCATGGTAAACTATGATAAATCATGCTAGAATCAGTAAATCATACTTGAACATGGTAAATCATGGTATACTATGGTAAATCATGGTAAACTATGGTAAATCATGGTAAACTATGATAAATCATGCTAGAATCAGTAAATCATACTTGAACATGGTAAATCCTAGTATACTATAGTAAATCATGGTAAACTATGGTAAATCGTGGTAAATCATGGTAAACTATGCTAAATCATGCTAGAATCAGTAAATTATACTTGAACATGGTAAATTGTGGTATACTATAGTAAATCATGGTAAACTATGGTAAATCATGGTAAATCATGGTAAACTATGCTAAATCATGCTAGAATCAGTAAATCATACTTGAACATGGTAAATCGTGGTATACTATAGTAAATCATGGTAAACTATAGTAAATCGTGGTAAACTATGGTAAAATCATGGTAAACTATGATAAATCATGCTAGAATCAGTAAATCATACTTGAACATGGTAAATCGTGGTATACTATAGTAAATCATGGTAAACTATGGTAAATCGTGGTAAATCATGGTAAACTATGGTAAATCATGGTAATCTATGATAAATCATGCTAGAATCAGTAAATCATACTTGAACATGGTAAATCCTAGTATACTATAGTAAATCATGGTAAACTATGGTAAATCGTGGTAAATCATGGTAAACTATGGTATATCATGGTAAACTATGGTAAATCGTGGTAAACTATGATAAACTATGGTAAATCATGGTAAACTATGATAAATCATGCTAGAATCAGTAAATCATACTTGAACATGGTAAATCCTAGTATACTATAGTTAATCATGGTAAACTATGGTAAATCGTGGTAAATCATGGTAAACTATGATAAATCATGCTAGAATCAGTAAATCATACTTGAACATGGTAAATCATGGTATACTATAGTAAATCATGGTAAACTATGGTAAATCGTGGTAAATCATGGTAAACTATGCTAAATCATGCTAGAATCAGTAAATCATACTTGAACATGGTAAATCGTGGTATACTATAGTAAATCATGGTAAACTATGGTAAATCGTGGTAAATCATGGTATACTATAGTAAATCATGGTAAACTATGGTAAATCGTGGGAAATCATGGTAAACTATGGTAAATCATGGTAAACCATGCTAGCAACATGGTAAAAAAAATTCTAGCATCATGCTAGCAACATGATAATCATGCTAGCATGGTAAACTATGGTAAATCATGGTAAACTATGGTAAATCGTGGTAAACTATGGTAAATCATGCTAGAATCATAGTAAATCATACTTGAACATGGTAAATCATGGTATACTATAGTAAATAATGGTAAATATGGTAAATCATGGTAAATCATGGTAAACTATGGTAAATCATGGTAAACTATGATAAATCATGCTAGAATCAGTAAATCATACTTGAACATGGTAAATCATGGTATACTATGGTAAATCATGGTAAACTATGGTAAATCATGGTAAACTATGATAAATCATGCTAGAATCAGTAAATCATACTTGAACATGGTAAATCCTAGTATACTATAGTAAATCATGGTAAACTATGGTAAATCGTGGTAAATCATGGTAAACTATGCTAAATCATGCTAGAATCAGTAAATTATACTTGAACATGGTAAATTGTGGTATACTATAGTAAATCATGGTAAACTATGGTAAATCATGGTAAATCATGGTAAACTATGCTAAATCATGCTAGAATCAGTAAATCATACTTGAACATGGTAAATCGTGGTATACTATAGTAAATCATGGTAAATCGTGGTAAACTATGGTAAAATCATGGTAAACTATGATAAATCATGCTAGAATCAGTAAATCATACTTGAACATGGTAAATCGTGGTATACTATAGTAAATCATGGTAAACTATGGTAAATCGTGGTAAATCGTGGTAAATCATGGTAAACTATGGTAAATCATGGTAATCCATGATAAATCATGCTAGAATCAGTAAATCATACTTGAACATGGTAAATCATGGTATACTATAGTAAATCATGGTAAACTATGGTAAATCGTGGTAAATCATGGTAAACTATGGTAAATCATGCTAGAATCAGTAAATTATACTTGAACATGGTAAATTGTGGTATACTATAGTAAATCATGGTAAACTATGGTAAATCGTGGTAAATCATGGTAAACTATGCTAAATCATGCTAGAATCAGTAAATCATACTTGAACATGGTAAATCATGGTATACTATAGTAAATCATGGTAAACTATGGTAAATCGTGGTAAATCATGGTATACTATAGTAAATCATGGTAAACTATGGTAAATCATGCTAAACTATGGTAAATCATGGTAAACTATGCTAAATCATGCTAGAATCAGTAAATCATACTTGAACATGGTAAATCATGGTATACTATAGTAAATCATGGTAAACTATGGTAAATCGTGGTAAATCATGGTATACTATAGTAAATCATGGTAAACTATGGTAAATCATGCTAAACTATGGTAAATCATGCTAGAATCAGTAAATTATACTTGAACATGGCAAATCGTGGTATACTATAGTAAATCATGGTAAACTATAGTAAATCGTGGTAAATCATGGTAAACTATGGTAAATCATGCTAGAATCAATAAATCATATTTGAACATGGTAAATCATGGTATACTATAGTAAATCATGGTAAACTATGGTAAATCGTGGTAAATCATGGTAAACTATGGTAAATCATGCTAGAATCAGTAAATTATACTTGAACATGGTAAATCGTGGTATACTATAGTAAATCATGGTAAACTATGGTAAATTGTGATAAATCATGGTAAACTATGGTAAATCATGGTAAACTATGGTAAATCATGCTTGAATCAGTAAATCATACTTGAACATGGTAAATCATGGTATACTATAGTAAATCATGGTAAACTATGGTAAATCATGATAAACTATATTTGGCTAAATCTATATTTTGAACTTATCTATCTATCTATCTATATATATATCTATCTAACTTCAAACCTTTTCTATCTATCTATCTATCTATCTATCTATCTATCTATCTATCTATCTATCTATCTATCTATCTATCTATCTTTTTAACTAACTAATCTATCTTTCTTTTTAACTAAATAATCCATCTTTCTTTCTTTTTAACGAACTAATCCATCTTTCTTTCTAACTAATATATTTTTCTTTCTTTCATTCTAACCAATCTATCTTTCTTTCTTTCTAACTAATCTATCTATCTTTCTTTCTAACTAATCTATCTTTCTATCTTTCTAACTAATCCATCTTTCTTTCTTTCTTTCTTTCTTTCTTTCTAACTAATCAATCTTTTTTCTTTCTCTCTCACTAATCTATCTTTCTTTCTAACTAATTAGTCTTTCTTTCTTTCTTTCTTTCTTTCTTTCTTTCTTTCATTCTTTCTAACTAATCCACCATTCATTCATTCTTTCTTTCTAACTAATATTTCTTCTTTCTTTCTAACTAATCAATCTATCTTTCTTTCTAACTAATCTTTCTTTCTTTCTTTCTTTCTTTCTTTCTTTCTTTCTTTCTTTTTCTAACTAATCTTTCTTTCTAACTTATCTTTCTATCTAATCTTTCTAACTAATCTTTCTTTCCTTTCTAACAAATCTTTTTTTTTCTTTCTTTCTAACTAATCTTTCTTTCTTTTTTCTTTCTTTCTTTCTAGCCAATCTTTCTTTCTAGCTAATCTTTCTTTTTTCTTTTTCTTTCTTTCTAACTAATCTTTCTTTTCTTTCTTGCTTACTTTTCTTTCTTTCTTTCTAACTTATCTTTCTTTCTTTCTTTCTACCTAATCTTTTTCTTTCTTTCTTTCTTTCTTTCTTTCTTTCTTTCTTTCTTTCTTTCTTTCTTTCTTTCTACCTAATCTTTCTTTCTTTCTTTCTTTCTTTCTTTCTTTCTTTCTTTCTTTCTTTCTTTCTTTCTTTCCTTCTTTCCTTCTTTCTTTCTACCTAATCTTTTTCTTTCTTTCTTTCTACCTAATCTTTCTTTCTTTCTGCCTAATCTTTCTTTTTTTTTCTTTCTACCTAATCTCTATTTTTTCTTTCATTCTTTCTGTCTTTCTACCTAATCTTTCTTTCTTTCTTTCTTTCTTTCTTTCTTTCTTTCTTTCTTTCTTTCTTTCTTTCTTTCTTTCTTTCTTTCTTTCTGCCTAATCTTTCTTTCTGCCTAATCTTTCTACCTAATCTCTTTATTTTTTCTTTCATTCTTTCTGTCTTTCTGTCTTTCTACCTAATCTTTCTTTCTTTCTTTCTAACTAATTTATCAATCAAAATTTAAACTACTTTAAACTTCAAACTACTTCAAATTTCTAACTACTTTAAACTTCTAACTACTTTTAACTTCTTCAAACTCTCTGGTCCGGCTTTCTCAAGCCAACTTAAAGTTTGTCTCAACAAACTTTTTTTTCTAGTTAAGTCGTTGAATAGAAGTGATTTATTTTTAAGTGAGCGGATGTTAAAGAGTGCTAACTTAACAGTCTTACTTTTCCCCACAGCAATATTAGTTTGACGTGTAAGATGCACCAGATTAGTTGGGTTTGCTGTACGGCTATTGAAGGCCTTAGACTTTCTATCTTGTAATAGAACAGCAATAGAGAAAGATACAGGCACACTGGGTTCCCGCTTGTTCTGTAAACATTTGAGAAAGTTACTGTTATCATAGCGGGGACCCGACACATATCACTGAGAGCTGGTATCAGTTGTTTTTGGTTCACCTCGAGCAGATGGAGGAGGGTGTGGGCCCTGGCGTTGTGGCAGAGGCCGAAGAGCTCTCACAGGAGGAGGGGGAGGGCGAGCTGGGCCCGCAGGCTTTGGTGCGGGCTTTGATGCGGGTGGTAATGGTGCCTGTCTTTTTTTGGTTGGTATCTGGGGGCTTGCAGCAAAAGAGTGGGATAGGTTGGTTCCAGCATGCACCAGTTCTTCCATTTTCTGTGAGAAGCACAGATGTGGCGATGCTGGAGAGAGAGATAGCGTGTCTGGTGAGAGGGGCTGTTGCTCTGGTGTTATCGGAGGCTGTGATATGCTGTCCTGGCTTCCCTGGCTGTTTTCCAGGAAGTCGTCCTTGGGTGCTGAATCTTCAAGCAGTTCTGATATGTCACAGTCTGTCTGTGGTGAGCTCTGTGGGCAGGGCTCAGCTGAGATTGAGTCCGTGAGCAGAGGTTGTTGTGGCGGAGTGGTGTTATCATTGTCCATTTTGCTGTAGTGAAGTCCTGTGGTCATTCATACTGTGTCCAGGTGTGTGTGTGCCGTTCAGATTGAGTGGATTGGCACACACTGCAGAAGGATGATTGAGGGAGAAGTAGATATTGTCCTTTAACACTCTTGAACCAAGTTTGTTTGGGTGATGGCCATCCCGATGAAAAAGTTGTCTCTGACTCCAGAAAAGATTGAAATTGTCAATGAAGTTTACTCCTTTTATATTGCAGGTTTTTTGCAGCCATGTATTAAGTCCAAGCAACCGTGAAAACCTGTTTGTTCCTCTTGCTGGGAGAGGTCCACTGATGAATGTTTGAACTTTCAGTCTTTTAAGTGTTTCAAAAAGTTCATTGAAATCCTTCTTAAGGAGTTCTGACTGCTCTTTATGAATATCATTCTTCCCCACATGAATGATGAGTCGATTTGCAGTCTTATGTTTCATCAGAATGTTCTGAAGTTCCCTGTTTACATCAGAAGTTGTTGCTTGTGGAAGGCAGCACGTAGTTGTATCCCTGCTGCTAATGTTTCTGATTATGGAGTCCCCCACTATCAGAGTCCTGGGCTCGGCTGTACATTGTACATTTATTTGAATTCATATTTTTAATTACATTCATTTAACTGGTTGTATAAGTCACGATTGAAACGGTTGATGATTGTTAAATATATTTACATATTGTAAATGTTAAAAGGTAGTGTTAATTCAATGAAATAACTAAATACAATTATCAATTAAAAAAAATGGCAACAAGAACATTCTTTGTGTGATATATATGTAATGAAATGCCCTTTGAGGTCTGTATCTGACAGCAGGCCACAACTGTAATTTTCATATTGTTTAATTTCCTCTTATTTAAGTGATCATTTTTATGGTGTAAACGTATATCATGCTAACAATGAGTAGTGTGCTGGCCATGGTTGCCAACCTTGATTACCTGGTTGAAGTTTGACTTTCTTGACGGCTGAATATATCACACACGTTTGCTAGTATTCTCTTTAAATTGTAACAGCTCAACCTAATCAGAGCCTAACATGCAAAAGAATCATCAGGAATAAACAAATATTCTCCGAAAACATTGGACACCACAATATTTTAAGTATTATATACAGTACTTTAATGTAGGCCTACAATTTCACCTGAATAGACTGAATAGATCTCTTGTGCTCCTAAAAGCTTCTGTCAACGAAGTAGTAGCAGCAGGTAAATACATATAAAATTAAAAAACAAACATAACTTAAAGGGACTGTATGTAGCTTTTTAGGTATTTTATTATCTAAAATCAATATTTTTATTAATAAATATGCCCTCAATGATGTACAAATACCTATGCCAATGATCAGACTAATCCTCGTAAACGAAGAATTTATTATCTTTATACATGGGACGGGTAGGTCCACGGAGGCTTCCATGTAGTTCCGCCATCTTGAAAAACTATAATAGCAGAGAGGGACAAAAAGTACTAGATCAACGCGTTTCCACAACGCGTTTCGTTCAGAGCCCGCGTCACGTGACTGAAGTCAGCAGAAGCGGAGAAGCAGAGCAGAGAGAGGCGCTTGTCACTGCCGCGGCAAGTTTAAAAGGCTGCACTGCACGGTTATTTATACACCGTTCATTCATACATATGAGTCACAGGATAAGGAGTCCGAGTCGTCGAAAAAGTCCAAAATAGACCGTAAAAGGAAACGTGACCGGAGATTACAAAAATAAGGGTTAATGTCGGGATAGCTAATGCAGGAGAAAGCTTTCAAAAGAGACGCTGAAGTCGCCTGCTTTCTTATCGACAGGTAAGTCAATGTTACGGGCTTAATTACAAGCTTATTTTCCATTGCTTGGTTGTGTACTTTATTATATAGACAGAAGAACATTAATAGTTAAAAGTTAAACAGGCTCTTTGATGAATAGCAGCTATTGAGTAAAGTAACATTAGAGAAGTTTTTTATTATATAGACAGAAAAATAATAATATAATATTTATATAATAAAAAACTATATAAGTTTTTTATTATATAGAGAAGTACTTTATTATATAGACAAAAGAACATTTATAGTAAAAGTTAAACAGGCTCTTTGATGATGAATAGCAGCTATTGAGTAAAGTAACATTAGAGAAGGCTCTGATGATGATGATGATATCTAACAATGCACATAGCCTACTTAAAAAAATATAACGAGTAAAGAAGGATTTATTACTACCTTAGTTAATGTTTTTCACAGTCAGTAATTCATACTGTAACATTTTTTTGTTCGTTGTTTCAAGTTTCAGTTTGTTTTAAATAACAAACCTGTTCACCCGAAGAAAAACTCGAAGTGCTATTATAAGGCATCCTGTCATAGGTTTTTGGTACATAACGGCTACCGTAGATGCAACGCGCATTTGAAAAAGTGAGGCGCTGGAGAGCATTATTCGTTTGAATGCAAAATACAATTTCACCACTAGATGGGAGAAATTCCTACTTACAGTCCCTTTAATATCACTAAAATGAAATAGAAAGCTGCGATTACAGACGCTCACATAAACACACCACTGACGTCTTCACTTCAAGGTGAAGAAGCTGTCAATCAAAACCTCAGTAGCCAATGAGAACACACCGCCCCCATGAGAGAAATGTGTCAGAACGGCGAACGAAAACTCAGGCAGCGTAAACGAAAATTCCAGAAGCGTAACAAAACCTCCAGAAGCGTAAATGAAAACTCTGGAAGTGCATTTGTAAGTTCAGATCAGCGATTGAAATATGAGAAATAGTTAGCAAAACATGCAGTGAATTAAAAACAAAGTAAAAAAATTTGCCTGCAATTTATTCTTTTTCAGTTTCAAAGATATTTTATTTAGTTTCAATTTATATTTTCATTAGTTTCTTGAAAAGTTACGTTCATTATTATTGGCACAAGAATAATTCCATAGTGTCCAGTACAAATATCTAAAAATTCTTGAATCCAGAATCATTTACTGAAAACAGTAAAATGCCATTAGATATTATGTCTTGTTTTGTGGGGGAAAAAATCTAGATGAAGTGAGTTTTTGCTTAAAACAAGAAAAATTATCTGCCAATGGGGTAAGAAAGAAAAAATCTTGTTTCCGTTTGAATTAAGATATTTTTTCTCACCCAATTGGCAGATAATTTTGCTTTTTTAAAAGCAACAACTCACTTAATTTTGATTTATTTCCCCAGAGAACAAGACATAATATCTTATGCGCTTTTACTACTTTAGTTAATGTATTTCGTCTGTATTTATAATTAACTTTTGTCATGTCTTTAGTTATGTCCATAATCATGAGTCAGAGTTAATGCAATTTGAAAAAAACAAAATCAGTTTTTGGGAAAAAGGCAAGTACCGTACATAACATATAATAATAAGAATTAGTAAATTAATATGAAACCTAGCAGGCAGTGGTGATTAAAAAAAATTGGGCTGATATAATTGTATGTCTTAGTTTTATTAAGCACTCTGGCTTTATTAAGCACACTACTTTCAATATTATTTTAGTTCTACGCTTAATCTGACTCCAATTTCAAATGATAATCAAATTTAGATTGTGTTTCTTACTAGAAAATCTTTAGTAACATAACATTGGCGACGAGGATGGCTGATGCCCCGGTTTTTTCTCTGCCACCTCCGGATTTTTTTCTTCCCCTCCCTGGTGAACCTGTCGTTCCTTGGAATCAGTGGAGAACGTCTTTTGAACTATACCTTTTAGGTATTGGATTGGATAATGCCTCTAGCGCGAGGAAGCGCGCTATTCTTCTGCACCTGCTGGGAGCGGAGGGGAACAGGATTTTCAACACGCTCGATGGTACTCTGGACATTTATAATGCTGTAATTACGGCTTTGACTGGACATTTTGTGAAGTCACAGAACATCCTCTTTCAGCGGCTGGAGTTCAGACAAAGATGTCAGCGCCCTGGTGAGTCTGCTAGGCAGTTTGTAGCAGATTTAAAAGCCTTAGCACAGCGCTGTAATTTCGGCGTCATGAGGGATGAACTTATTCGAAACCAGCTCATTGAAAAAACGTCTAATCCCAGAGTCCAGGAGGAGTTATTTCTCAAAGATGCAACACTGTCACTTGAGGATGCATTAACACTCGCCTTACAAGTGGAGGCGGCAACTCAATGTGCTGCTAAAATAGCAGAAAACAAGTCTCATACTGCCGTTATTGAACAGCCAGTGCAACAGTTATCAAGCTCAGACAATAGGGCTGACCCTGCTGCTATACAGGTCCCGCGCCCCCAGCAAACACGGCAGCAGAGACGCTGTGGGAATTGTGGCTCCACCCGTCATGCCACAAGGGCTCAGGACTGCCCTGCTAGGGGCCAAACATGCAGACGATGTCAAAAACCTAACCACTTTGCTAAATGGTGCCGGTCTGCTCCGGCTGACCACCCTGAACAACCACATGACCCGGTGGTGCCAGTGCGCACTATAGGCCCCCACCCAGGGACCTTCTCCAGGTGCCCTGTATACCTGGATGGATGCTGTGTTCCTCTTCTCCTTGACACTGGGGCCAAGGTGTCACTGCTGAATGTTGACACCTGTAACCTACTCTTCCCAAACAGACAGCTGCAGCCCCCATCCACTGCTCTCTGTGGCTATGGCCGCAGCAAAATTGACGTTGTTGGCCTACTTTACCTCCCAGTTCGCTACACCTCCGCAACTGTGGACCGTTTCCCATTCCACATTACACGCCACGTTGAGAACATCATGGGCCTTGACCTCTTCCTCAGCCTTGGTTTTACCCTACAGGACAACAACGGAACACGAATACTACAAGTGGGTTCCCCTTGGCTACAAAGCCGGCCTGAACTGTTCAATGGCCTTGGGTGTCTCACCTCATTCACACATAAACCGCTCCTTGACCACAGCGTGCCTCCCGTGGTCCAGCCCCTTCGGCGTGTTCCCCTGGCTCTGCGGGACGGCGTTACACAGGAGCTCCAACGCCTCCAGGCTGACGGCATCATAGAACCCATTGATGCCTCTCCGTGGGTGTCCAACCTCGTCATCGCCAGGAAGAAGTCAGGTGGACTGAGAGTCTGCGTTGACCTTCGCCAGGTCAACAAGGCAGTAGTGCCTGATAAGTACCCTCTTCCGACAACAGAAGAACTCACAACCCACTTTTACGGCTCCCGGGTCTTTTCTAAGTTGGACTTACGTCAGGGCTACTTACAAATTCCCCTGCACCTGGAGGGTCGGAACCTGACGGCTTTTATTACTCATACTGGCCTGTACTGCTATACAAGGATGCCTTTTGGGCTCAGTTCAGCACCCAGCTGTTTTCAAAAGATCATGGCCACAATCCTCGCCAGCTGCCCCGGTACTGTGGCCTATTTAGATGACATTGTGGTACATGGGCCAGATGTTGACACACACAACGCCCGCCTGGAACGGGTCTTTGACTCCCTCAGCCGCCATCATGTCACCTTGAACACTGAGAAGTGTACGTTCTCCGCACCGGCCATTGATTTTGTCGGGTTCCGTGTGTCAGCAGATGGTATCTCCCCTCTTCAGTAGAATGTGGCAGCCATCAGCGCAGTCCCCAGCCCCACGACAGCCTCTCAACTGGCTTCGTTCCTGGGAATGACAGCTTACTACATGCGTTTCCTGCCACAGTACTCCTCTGTCACGGCCCCGCTGAGGATGCTGCTCAGGCAGGATGCTCCCAGGACCTGGACTTCTGAATGCCAGGCAGGTTTTGACGAACTGAAGCGTCTCCTCACGACGTCTCCGATCCTGGCACACTTCCAGCTGGACTGCCCCACATTCGTGACCTGTGATGCATCTGCTGTGGCTCTGGGCGCCGTTCTGTCACAGCTCCATGACGGCGTGGAGAGGCCCGTAGCCTTCGCCTCCCAAGCGCTCAGCCCCACCGAGCAGAAATACTCAGTGGGTGAAAGGGAGGCCCTCGCCTGCATTTGGGCATGCGAGAGGTGGCATTTGTACCTATATGGACGGTCTTTTACTCTACGAACGGACCACCAGGCCCTGACAGCCCTGATGTCCACTTCAGGCGGAGGACACAGGCCCCTTCGGCTCTACAGATGGTCAGACCGCCTGCAGCAGTATGATTTTCAGTTACAATTCACGCCTGGCAAGACTAATGTTGTAGCAGATTTTCTATCCCGCCCTGCTGCCACCCAGTGCTCCGCTGTCTCTCCAGAGGATGAGGAGGAGGTAGTACACCTGGTCCACTCACCACTTAAGGACACAGTCTCCCCCCGTGACCTGGAGTCGGCCTCAGCAGCCGAGCCAGTCTTCAGCATGCTTCGTGACTATATCAGACATGGTTGGCCTGCCCGCGTCCCACCAGAACTGGAGCCATACTATCGAGTGAAGCATGAACTGTCATGCTGGGGTGAGGCCTGCATCGCTCGTGGCCTCTGTGCTGTTATCCCAGTGGCCCTCAGAGGGTGTGTCTTGCAAATGGCACATCAGGGACACCTCGGCATCGTCAAAGCCAAACAACGGTGCCGTGACGTTGTGTGGTGGCCCGCCATGGACCGTAACCTTGAGGGACTTATCCGCTCCTGTGCAGCGTGCCTCACCAGTGGGAAGACTGGTCCACCCGCTTCAACTCCATTACAACCGGTAGACTGGCCGTCTGCACCATGGGACCACTTGCAGCTTGATATCTGTGGTGATCTGTACAATGTGCCACACCATCAGAGGTTTCTCGTGATGGTCTACGACCTGCACTCCAAGTGGCCTGAGGTGGCTCCCATGGGTACGGTTACCTCTGCTGCTGTGGTCAACTTTCTCGATCAGCTGTTTTCCCGCTGGGGCTTGCCTCGTGCAATTACCACGGACAATGGTCCTCAGTTCCTGTTCTTGGAGTTCACCACCTTCCTTGCCAACAAGGGTGTTACTCATATCCGAACCTCTGTTTATCACCCCCAAGCCAACGGAGGGGTGGAACGATTCAACCAATCCCTGAAAAATGGACTGCGTGCTCACATGTCTGAGGGATACTCCCTGATGGCCGCACTGTCACAGACCCTCCTCCACTACAGAGCAACTGCCCACTCTACAACAGGGGTCTCCCCTGCCGCACTCATGCTGAAAAGGGAGCTTGTGCTTCCCCTGTCAAGACTCCGTCCACCAATGGCCGCGGGCCCACGGCCATGCCCAGCAGCAGTAAAGTCTCACGTCAAGAGACAACAGAGTTCCATGAAGCGGAGGTTCGATGAGAAGCACAAGGCTAAGTGGCCTGCTATCAAAGTGTCAGACTGGGTCAGAACCCGCCGGCCCCACAGAGCTAACAAGCTCTCATCATTCTGGTCGGCTCCGAACCAGGTCAGTCGGCAGCTCGGCCCAGCTTCATTTCAGCTGACTGATGGTTCCCGTTGGCACGTCAGCTGCCTGCGCAGAGTGCCCTCCCCTCTTCACCACCCTCATCTGGCAGGGGTGGAGCAGAGCATCCCAGTAACTGAGCCGGCCCCTCACGCCCCAGATCCCATTGCGGCACCTCTTGCCCAAGCTGTTCCGGCTGCTCAGGGAACGGCTCCTGCTTCAGCCCCGCTGCCGGGTCCCCTGGTTCCTGAGCCCCGCCCTGTCAGGGTTCGTACACGCCCTGGGCACTTTGAAGACTTTGTTGCTACCTTTCACGTCTGAACATTCGGAGAGGGGGGGGGATGTTGTGTTCACATAATACATAAAGTATACACATAGCTATACAGTTCTAGTTCTGTTATTCAAGATGCCTGTTTTACGTTGCACATTCTGACACTGTGAGGCCACCGTAGGTGTGCGCTGTTGTTTTGGTTCCGGAAAATAACCGAGTGAGTTTGATGCATTGAAAGTGAAACTAGTCGTTATTTGTAGCAACATAACACTAACACGGTAACATAATGAGGGTCCCTACATGCAAACCGAAGCACTGAGAACTTTGTAAGTGTACAGACAGTTTAATAAGAAGATACTTTATAAAGAAAGTACATTACACATATACAGACAGGAGCCATCTTGGAAAACAGTCTTGACTAATCGCGAACGCCGTGCTAAGGTGAGCTGGTCTATAGGGATTACGTTTGTGAAATCTAATTACAATGACTGTAATGCAATTAAGACCGTTTTACCAATCACACTGAGACATTTAAAATGATACCAAACATGAGATAAGTTTGGACAAGACAATGTCCTGTGCTCTTTCTTTGTGATCTTCTGTCCAGGGTGCGTTTTATTGCTTTATTGCAGGGTGATTTTTATCTCTGCTTTTGTCTTAGCAGGAAAATCAGTTCTTACAAAGTCATTGATTGATCAAAGTTAAACGATTCACCATAAGGACATTTCAAAACCTGTCCCTTATCTAGACCTTGCCTTTCATCTGTATTTATAATTAACTTTTGTCACATCCATAGTTATGTCCATAATCATGTGTCAGAGTTAATGTAATAAAAAAAAAAAAAACTTAACATAACATCAATCATATAATAATAAGAATTTGAAAATATAAAATTTTTAAATGAAACCTGGCAGGCAGCCATTGAAGTGGTGATTAAAAAAATGGGCTGATATAATTGTATGTCTTAGTTTTAGTAAGCATTTTGAACTAACTTGAGTTTATTATTGAGCCTGTATTAGGAAAATACAGTTGTCAAATCTTGAGGACTAGTCTGGAAAAAGTCTGTTCTGCAAACACTGGAAATATATTAGTCAAACGGATCAGACCCAACACATCGCTTTACTCTATTTGCACTTGTATTTACTAGTCCTTTTAGCAATGATGCAATAAAGGCTTCTTATTTTTACTTTATCTTAAATGCTTTGATTATAAATCTTGAATCATGAAATCAGTTATTTCTTATCCAAAGATCCCCAGGAGATATAGACTTCATGAGCTAAGGGGAAAAACATGAAAAAGATACTAGCATCAGTTAAATTAACTGTTGTACATGTCAATCATTAGCTGATTTTTATGTTTACTCCTCCTTTAACTAGCTAAATAAATGTTGGGCAGACTCAGTCTCCTGTAAACATTTTCAACAAGACAAGACTCTACATGAGTATCCAGGTAAGTCAGAATATTTCACCTGCTTTTTTATTTGTACACTATAAAAAAATACAGTGCTACTGTATGCATAAGTTTAGACACCCATGCTAAAGTTGACTAAAAAGAGGAATAAAAAATCAGGAAAAAATTAGGAAAAATCCAACCTTTAAGGACACCAATTTTCTTTGTGAATGAATAATGTATTGTAAATAAATAAATGTTCTTCCTAAAAATACAGGGTGCATAAGTTTGGACACCCCTATGTTAAATTCCCATAGAGGCAGGCAGATTTTTATTTTTAAAGGCCAGTTAATTCATGGATCCAGGATACTATGCATCCTGATAAAGTTCCCTTGGCCTCTGGAATTAAAATAGCCCCACATCATCACATAGCCTTCACCACACCTAGAGATTGGCATGGTTTTATTTCAGTTAGCCTAATAGCTGCTTTGATTTGCATTGAGAGATGATCTTATGGAAAGTACTCCATACCAATCTCTAGGTATGGTGAAGACTATTTGATGATGTGGGGCTATTTTAATTCCAGAGGCCAAGGGAACTTTAGCATAGTATCCTGGATCCATGAAGTAACTGGCCTTTAAAAATAAAAATATGCCTCCCTCTATGGGAATTTAACATAGGGGTGTCCAAACTTATGCACCCTGTATTTTAAGGAAGAACATTTATTTATTTACGATACATTATTCATTCACAAAGAAAATTGGTGTCCTTAAAGGTTGGATTTTTCCTAATTTTTTTTAATTAAGGCATTAAGTTCAATTTCCAAAAGATGATTTTTTATTCCTCTTTTTAGTCAACTTTAGCATGGGTGTCTAAACTTATGCATAGCACTGTATATTCTTCCTCAGTATTTTGGTTTTGTTTTCCAGTACAAATATACATAAAAAAATCTTACATTAAGATACATTTACTTGAGAAGCAATATTACTTTTAAGAAGTAATGTTTTCTGAAAAAATTACTTAAATTATTTTAAAACAAGTGTGTGTTTTAAAACAAGATAAAATGTATCTGTCAATGGGGTCATAAAAATAACTTAATTCAAAGGGAAAATAAGAATATTTTTCTGGCGACAATGGCAGAAAATTTCTGATCTTATAGGTGCAGTATGTAATGTTTAGCAGCATCTAGTGGTGAGGTTATGAATTGCAACCAACAGAAGTTAGGAAGTGATGCCGTCGTCTGACGCAGAGAGTAGCCAGTTAAGCAATGAGGTTTCTGTACAAAGATAAATTAAGAAATTAGGTTTACTTAATTATTCAGTAAAACAATATGTTATTGCAAATATTATTGTTACTTGTTCATTCATCATTGTGTCAGTGTTTTATTCGCTGACTTTAGCTAGCTTCTTTGCACAGAGAACAACAGTGAGGAAACGTGTTTGTCCGTTCAGGGCCACCGTAGAAACATGTCGATGTAAGCGGACCCGCGGTGTGTGTAGAGAGAAATTACTTATTATAAGGTAATAAAAACATAACGGTTCATTAAGTAAGGACTTTATACACCACTGAAAACATATTTATGTTTATGATATTGCATTTCTGTCAACAGATCCTCCTAAATATTACACAATGCACCTTTAAGGCTACGTTCACACTATCAGTCCAAATCCGTTTATTTGTGTGTCCGACTGGAATCTGATTTAAAATGATTGATGTCCACACTGTGTGTCGGAACTGTTCAGATGTCGTGAGAAAGTCCCATAAACCACACAGTCAGACTGAAATGGGTTTCCAGAAATGCAATTTGAATGGGATTTAAAGATTAGATATTTGTTCTGGAAAACAACACAACAATACTGAAGAAGAAAATATTTTTTGTAGCAGTCCACACATTCTTTTTTCTCCTTTATTGACAAAGAGTGACGGGTCTCCAGCTCTTCCTGCTGCGGAGACTCATCTAGAGAACTCTGTCCACCTGGTCTTCCTTTTCTAAAAAGAGTTGCTTTGTTAGTGTAGCTGGAGAGAGAGCTAGATAGGTTCTTTGTTTGAGATTTGGTTTCTATTGTTTTCTATGCTTTAAAGGTGCTGTATGTAGTTTTTAGTGGCCTCTAGCGGTGATGTTTCAGATTGCAACCAATAAGTTTACAAGCGCGTGCTCGAATTTATGAGCGAGCACTGTGGGTACCGGCCAGACTGAGACGCAACCTATGGACGCAACACACAAAGCATCCCACAACATGCTGGAAACTCAGGTAAACTCCCACTGCAACGTTACAATAATAGGCTACTTTTATCAGCTTGACGTTGAACTAATGCCCCATGCTCGTACCATGATAAGTATGGAACCCTATCAACCGTGCCGAATTTTGCCTCTGCAAGCACCACTTCACATTTTCTTCAGGAAATGTACATTCTAGGTTTGTAGATAAGGTTTCTCCATTATTCAAATGCCCTGCCGATGTTGATCCGTGTTTTTTACCCGAAGTTCATCCGATTCACGTCTGGCTTTACGAGCTTCAGCAGAATTTTTTAGTTTTTTTAGTTTTTATGTGGAGTTTGTGTTGGAGTCTGTGTTTTGCTGGGCGCAGGTCGTTTCTTAGTGTTATCAGACATGTCATAAGTCCATGTCATAAGTTGCAGTGTTGTCGCTGTTGAGTGCAAAGTCAGTAGGCTAGACGAGGCGAGAGGCTCGGGAGCGCGCATGCAGGTGACGTCACTGGCGGTAAATCCAACCCGGGACCTTCACATAAAAATAAGAACACTTGCTTTCAGAGGTAATAGCAAAACCGGCAAAGTGGATAATTTTAATGTGAGATTACAACCCCTTCACACACAGGCAATAAAAAAGGATTCGTTTTGGTAGAAAATCTACATACAGCACCTTTAAACACCATCACTCAAGCCTCTTACCCAGATAACCTTTGTTGTTTTACAGATTTTTTTCTATTTATGTTAATCAATAAATATTTTTAATTCATGCAACCGCACTGACTTCACTATGTCCTCTATTTCTCGGTCGTAACAAAAGTCAATGTGTGAACAAACATTGTAAAATGTAAATACAACAACATCTCTAATGCAACCCCTCCATGTTGCGGTTGTTGCTGTTTTTGGTGTAGTCCTACCAACACAACGACATTGCCATAGAAACCAATGCAGATATTCCAGAAAATGAAACACACACAAATTGGATCTGAACAGTTCCGATACACAGTGTGGACATAAATCAATTTAGATCAGATTTCTTTTTACTTATTTACTGTTGGTTATTGTTATTTTATTGGTTTATGCAGTAGTTATTTGTGCAATAATAGTGCCTTTATAGCTGTGCAATATGACATCTGATATATCTGTCGACATGTGCAGATCCCTTGTATGAACTGTTTATGTGAGAGAGACACATGCAATTTATTTATTTATTTATTATGTGAATCGAGAACGCAGCATACATTAAAGGTACCAAATCTCTGTTTGGTACCTAATGAATGAACTAGGCTAAGCTAAGTGCTATCAAAGTGTCGCCGCGCGCTAGAGCGGCTCCAAAAACGTGAAAAATGTAATGGTAGACTCACACACAGGGGGAACGTTTCACACGTAGGCTCTTCGTCAGACAATTAAAAGTTAAACACACCACGCCTTTATTCTCACAGGTGATTTTTTCGTGTTCACATTGAAGAAAAAGAGAGAATGTTATGGACATGACAGTTTGTCTTTATATTTAATTTTGATTAATTGTATCTTAATTTTAATCAATGTTTCATCAATCATTCAATGTTAAATCAGAAGTAATTATAGCAGACAATAGACAATCACGGCATGGAGGCGCCGGCGCGTGAACTGGAGCTTGTCTCATAAATGAACCGAAACTCAGCATATAAGGTAGCCTACTTACCTCCCAGACCTGAGACATATATCTATAGAAAGCTTGAAATGTCTACTTTTAAACAAAACTATTCAAAACGAAAGAAAACAGACTGTTCTCTGCTTATGTAATCCATATGAAATGTGCATTTCTCTCTTCATCTTTGCAGCCGACACTGACACAGAAAACACTTGTTTAATTAATAAACAATTAAAATGTCTCCTTGCTATATTTGACATATTCATAATCATTACTTTTGCCGGTTCTTTGTGACACCCTTACATGCTTAATTGGCAGCGCCACCCTTACATGTTACACCACCGCATCAAACCGAAAACATGGAGATTTTTTTCTTTTTGGGCGCATTTTGTTTGTGTTCAGGCTTTCTCAGTTGTCTTTAGGTTAATGTTTCAGTAAACAGTTTTTCAGTTGTTTTCAGTTAATTTTTTCAGGGGTAGTGGTTAACAGTTTAGGACCCAAGGACCAGATGTTTGAAAGAAGACCCGGAGTCAGAATTATAAAAAATTGAAGAAAGGTTTTACTGAAGATAGTTTGCAGCTTCATCAGCAGAAGTTCAGCTTCAAGACTCACACAGGAGTTCGTAGGCCGCCCCGCTTACAGTTACAAAGATCTCAGCAGTTATACCATTTCCAAGGTCTAAGCTACGTCATTGCTTACAGGTTGAATGATTCTCATTGGCTAAGAAACAGATAAACATAGTAATTTTCCACACATATACAGATAGACTGAAGCATATCTCCATAGATTGTGCAGCTGACACACAGACCCTGAAGTTAGGCACGTCGTGACCTTCCAGGTTGCAGATTTGGGTTGCTGGGTGCTGAGCATGTCTCGAACAACAGCTCAGTCAATCTACAACAATGCCAGTGATTCCTTAACCTGTAAGCAAGAAGACTAACACACACACCGACACACAGCTTTTCCAAGGTTGGATTTGGCCAGGCTCTAACTATAAACAGGAGTCTCATCTCAAAACATCAAGATAATGCGTTCTTTCTCAAGAAGAGCTACATTATAGTTTAACGGGAAAGTAAGGCTTTAACTGAGAAATGGTCCTTTAAACTGTTGGCTTCAATGACCCCTATGTGTTTTAAAATGTTGAAGACCTTTCTCAAACACAAAACATTTCCCTTTTTAATTTCTGGAAGCTGGGATGTATAGGCAAGCAATGTTACTGCATTCAGATATCAAATACTGACATTAAAGAATACATGAAAAGAATATTTCAGTAATCACACTGGTAACTTCTATAACAAAGTAAAATCTCCAGAGAAGTCATTCAACTCGTTTGATATTTAGAAGGAAAATTATTGATTAATACCTTCATTATAATCCCTCATTACATATACACTGAAGCAGCAGTGGATTCCAATCCACTTTAGTCCCCCGTTTTAGACCAATGTGGGGTCCAATACCACCACATCTGGTCTTTCCATAAAGGCTGCTTCAAAATGTTTGGTTTCTGACCCATGCTCCTCTGTCAGGTTAAATGTTTTATAAAACAGACAATATCTTTTTCCTTTTAAGGACTTAACATGAACATAAGAAGATAGTTTATCCATTATTTTCACTACCCCCATTATATACCCTTTAGGTTCAAAACACAATGGTTGTCAAACTGAAAATAAACAACAACAACAACAACAACAACATAAAATAAATAATAATAATAATAATAATAATTAAGACGCATAATAATCCATCTAAGTACTTTAAGTCTCTACTGAATTCATCCTTCAGTTTACAGTCAAATAGCATGTACCATCTTAATTGTATAACATCTCATACCTTTAAAAAAAAAAAAAAAAAAAAAAAAATTCACATCATCATTTCAATCATTATTTTACCACTAAAATATAGAATTGTTCCCCATTCTGCTTAACAAAACTTGGGTTCATTCCTTATCTTTACATCACGCCTTTACGTTACACCCTGTTAATCATACTCAATGACTTTTTTATCTGATACCCACTTTTCATATCATTTCAACTTAATTTGACTTAACAGGCGTTCATAAATAGTTCCATAAATTCTATCAGAAATTTTGTTTTCATAACACATTTTTCTACTATATTTCTTCTCATCTTTCTCTACATGCCAGTTCCTTTTACATCATTTTCCTTTCTTTTCGCTCTGCCTCTTCTAACCAGTACATTATTGTTTACAATCCCCCCCCACACACACACACACCTCATACAACAACCTTTTTGTTTTTCACTTCCCTCTTCAACTGAGTCTCTCACCACTGTCAGCCTAGTGAAAGTATTTTATTAATTCTTCTATACCCTTGTTTTCATAACATTCATTTTAACTTCATTTTTCATTATAACTACTTCTCACAGTATTCCTCTATCAAATGGTTAGTCTGAAAATCCAAAAAATATTATCAGTATTGTCTCAGTCCCACTTATCTTTACTGTTTTTCACAAACCAAAATATTATGTTACTCGAATTTAATGGATTGAGAAATAAAACTTTAGAAGTTATATCCACTCCTCTTTTGTTCGCCCACTGGCCTTTCATGAAAATGAGGGAGCCCTCTCTGGATAATTTGGATAGTGACTTTGCCAATGTGTCACTTTGTCTCTCTGCCATCAAGTCTATTATTTTTACGTTTACCATTATTATCCTAGTTATCTATTTAAATTTAGACCCTCAGTTGAATTTAGACAAGAGTTTTTTACTCCATAATGGATGACAATCTTCAACTTCACAATTCCAATTTACATTAATACTAATCCAGAGAGTAATTCAGATCAACATCTTAAAAGACAAAAGTAGTCATAATTACCAATGGCAGACAGAGCTGGAAAACCAATCCAATTAAAGCTTGTCCCATGTTCTGTGTCGTCTTTTCATCAGATTGACTCAGAATTATCAGCTTCTTTAAAGTTTGTCGTTTCACTTAACCCATCTGTAATGATAAAACACTTTTTCCAGAGGTTAATGACACAATATCCACAAAATTAGGAAATAATAGTACCACAAACTAACACATACAAGACATGAAGTGCTGTCACCATCACACACACTTGTTAAATGCTCATTTTCAATGTTTGCTTTTTGATATTAACGCTAAAAATATTTACTTCACATTTTTCTTTCGGTTTTACCTAAATTTACATAGTCACTTAACCAGTTTCAAAGCATGTCTGTTTATTATTCATTTTTAGAAAAGTCAGCTGGGTTGTTTTGGTTCATTATCATTATTTTGTTTAAGCTTGCTTTAGCAGGCCGATAACAGAATGACAGACAGAGTACCATCCCTTCCTCCACTCAACCAGTCTCTCTCACTATACACAAATAATCTTTTCAACAGCCTCCTTTGACTGTAACTTAGACAAAATGTAATAATACATTTATTACAATAACCTTTATTCAGACTTTTCTTGAATCTACAAAAGCTGTCTTCATCTTTAGCCGCCAACATGTCTAACGACCTTCAGGAGTTAAAACTATCTTATAGACATAATAGTTCAAAATCAACACTTCTACAGATTATTTTTTTCTTGCCCATAAGGCACCTGTCAGGGTGTGGTGTAGGTTGAAGAGGCAAAAAGGCTCCAATATGAACTTTTACTCACAATGTCACACAAAAGGTACAGACAGGCAGAAGGGTAACACACACCAGCAAACAACGTGAACTGATAAAAGCCGTTTCTCAATATGCGTTCTTGTCTGTACTTGTGTTCTTGTGGACTTGTGAAACGTCATCAGTCGCTGCCCACGCACTGTTCCAATTCAAAGTTCACATCTAGCCAAGTCCAGTTCAAATGCCCGGATGTGTTCTTGATCCGCCCCTTTTACCGAAGATGCATCGAGAGGTGACTTGTGCGGACTTGAGGCAGCCAGGTATCCCAGAATGCATCTCACACCAACCAGCAAGCGTTAATAGCAGAGGAGAAACCCTGCGTAATTTAAAAATACTGCTGTAATTGTGTCACGAAATGTAGTTTTAAGAGTATTTCAGGCGAGAATGTAGTTGTTTAAAGCTGAAATCTTTGGTTTATTTATAAAGATAGCGCCTATTTGAAAATTTGATCTGACGTTTTCGGAGTTTTGAGAACCAGGCAATCAGTGCTCATGTACCCCGCTGAGAAGAGCCTTTCCTCGGCTACTGCTGCTGACGTTTGAACATTTAAAACATATAAAATATTTTATTATACATGTTGCCTACATTCTCTTCACTGAATGTACATATATGATAAAATAAAATGACACAACTCTGTCTCTTTTTTGCTAAATGTTTGTTTTAATGATCAATATTATCATTTTTTTTATGTATCATATTTTTAAAATGAAAACAAAAAGAGTCAGGGTTGTGCTTTATATTTCGTGTTATAAGTGAAGATAATCAATTGCGTTGGCTGAACCACATTTGTGTGGACATTATGTTTAAGATTTTTTGTAAATGAAAATGAAAAGAGGCAGAGTGATGGTTTATAACATATTTTGTTTTATTTGTAGCCTAGATATACACCGGAGTAGCCAGAGCGAGCTGAGTGACGCTATCAAGTACGCCGCTGTTCCATTTCAGAATTATCGGACTTGAGTCCTCCCGTCCTCGGGAGTTCGTTCTCCTGAGTCGAACTCGTCAAGTCCGAACTACCAAGGACTCAAGTCCGAAGTTTGTGTACTTGGTATTGAGAAACGCCGAAAGACTGACTGAACTCAAGAAATTAAATACTAACACTGATGGACTGAAAACAGGTGATAGATGATAATTAAATGAACACAGGTGGAAGATGGTAAATTAATTAAGGATAATGAGAACATGTGCAAACATGACAGAACAGAATGTGACAGCACCCAGCCTGATATAAATTAAGAAGTTCTGTTACTGTCTCTACAACAAATCATATTAACTTTAACTCGGGTCGTTAAATGCATAATTTTCCTGCAGTTTGAGACAGAAATGTCAGTAGCTTTACCAGGATATTGCTAATTCTGATTAGATGATATCAAAATTGGCAGATTGTCCTGCTCAGCAACCCTAGATTAAAAAAAAATTTAAAAAAAAATAAAAACCTGAAACTCAGCTGGTTTTGATTGACCAAAAAAATTAAGTGCCAGGACAAAAAGGGAGACGTCACCCCAGAGGAAAAACCAACAACAACATTATAGTGTTTCAATTCATAATGATAGCATTTGACACAATAAGAATTAATGGACTTTATCATTCTTTCACCACTGTTGCTGTTGCTATAGATTTACTGTTGGAGCCATATTCTTTACATAATCAATACTCCATACTCGAGTAACACCCAATAACACCCTCTTTGCAGGTTGCTGGTTATTTTTCAGTAATACCATGAGCTGTCCTTAACAATTAATGGCTCATTTTAATAAAACATTCAGGACTAACAATTGACTGGCCGACTGAAGAAACACAGGGGCTGAATCCGAAATCTCCCCCGAAACCCTCATTCACTATTCCCTAGGTTAGCCCACCAATACTGTTCACTTGAAGGAGTCAATGAAAAGGAGTGAGTGAATTCAGACAGCCGTTGAGCGTACATCAGTTGGACACTCATTATTGCAGTGCAATGTTGGATTAAATAATTGCACTCAATAATGTCCACTGTGGTTTCGACACCACTACAAATGGCTGTTCCCTCAAATAACGCCCTTAAAGGGCGCTTTTGGATTCAGCCAGGGGTTTAAATAGACAGACTAACAAGGTAATTAGTGGATAAGAAACCAGGCAGTGATTAGGAAAGATCTCTTTGTGAGCTTTGGTTAGAGGCGGCTGAAATGCAACTTTACGCACAACTGCTAGCCTGCGTAAAGAGGTTTGTGAGGCCTAGTCCACATGGACACGGGTATTTTTATAATCGGAGTTTTTCCTCCTGCGTTTTAAAAAAAAATCCCGTCCACTCATGCTCGGTTTAAAAGAAATTTCCGCCTACATGAAAACGCAAAAACACGCTATCAATCGCTGTCAAGAGCATGCCACACCAACAGGCGGTGATATAACCCTTATCGTAAAGCCATGCTGGCCAATCAGAAGCCTGGATCAGAAGCAAAAACCTGCCTGTTTTCACAGGCTTACAATTGTCCTTGATTTTAATGTTGAATTGTCAAATTGGTGGGTAAACTCCCTTTATCATTTGTTTTGCGGTCGATCTTGTTTTTAAGATATTTATCCTGTTGTACAGCACAATGGCCAACTACTGTTGCTTTTATTGTGCTATATAGATAAAAGTTGATTGATTGATTGATTGATTGATATTCACACAGAAAACAGTCATTTTAAATTGTCATAATATTTCACAATATTACTGTTTTTTTTATTCTTGTTTTTTATCAAATAAATGCAGCCTTGGTGAGCAGAAGATATTTCTTTTAAAAACATTAAAAAATCTTACTGAACCCAAACTTTTGAACGGTAGTGTATGTACATTATGTTCCAAAGGTCAAATGGAAACCCTGCCTAAAGACGTTGTTCAACATTATCAAGCAAGTCACAGTTTGTGTAATATAGGGAGGAAGAAAGATCTTTCTGAAGATGAAAAGCATGAAGTGGTGCAATATTATGCAAAAGTAACACAAAACTATTAATTGTGTGAAAACTATATAGAGATATTGAATTCATAAGATTTGTGGATAATTAACAGCACTGGAGAACTCTGTCAGATAAAGGCTTATTAGGGAAAGCTTTTATCAAAAAAATTGTTTTGTCAAAAAAAAAAAAAAATTATAATAGGACAGCTATAAAAAAAGCCACTTTTGAGCAACAAACAGGTATTTGAAGCTGCTGGTGTCTCTGGAGTCTCAGGCCTTGTCCACATGGAAACGCAGTATCAGGTCACTGAAACCGAACATTATTGAAAACCCCTGCCAGATTGTTATGTAGACAGTAAAACTGTTTTGTTTTTTTAACTTAGATTTAAAAACAGACTCAGTGGATATTAGTCTTAAAGATACAGGAAGACTATTTCACAGTTTTGGACCAACAACAGAAAATGCACAGTCACCTCTATATAATATACAGTAAAGTGTAATTTATTCCTGTGATCAAAGCTGAATTTTCAGCATCATTACTCCAGTCTTCAGTGTCACATGATCCTTCATAAATCACTCTAATATGAGGATTTGATGCTCAAGAAACATTCATTATTATTATCAATGTTGTCATGTACAATTTTTCCCCCAAAAAATAAAATAAAAATTCTTACTGACCCCAAACTTTTGAACGGTAGTGTATGTAGATGGTCAAACATTCTTTTGTATGCAATTTGCATTTTGTTTATTGAAAACTGAAAACTGAAAACTATTCATGTCATTATAAATGTGAAAAAAGTGACACTCAGTGAGTGAATAGCTGGTCACACACAGTGCAGTGAACTTTGTTAAAAAGAGTTAAAAAGTTGAGTTGTGGTCAGATAAGACTTCCTCTTTTTTACAACTGCCTAACCCAACCTGTACAGTTATCTGTACAGTTATCTGAAGTGGTAGTAGTTACGCAAACATAGACATGCAGATGTTAGTGGCTTGGTGTAGAAATGTTGTGTTGCATGTTGTGTCCGCATATAAGATGTCTGCTTTCCCTGCCATCTGTGTCCGTCCTAAATGTTATGAGTGCCTAATAAACGGTAAAATGCCAAAGATCAGTGGTGTCTACTATTGAATCGTTAACGGTGTGTTAATCCAATGCTTTGCAGGACAGTTGGCTAGTACCAGCTATAGCTGTAGCCATCCCTCAGTCTATCAATCAATCAATCAATCAATCAATCAGTTTATTTATAAAGCACAAATAAACACAACTTCCGTTGACCAAAGTGCTGTACAGAGGAGAAAAAAGACATGACGCAATACACTACAAAGACAACAACAAGACAGTTGCTTCAACATTCAATTTGCATACGACAGATCAAATAAAAATGTCTTTAACCTCACTTTAAAAATGCCCAAAGTTGGTGCAGCTCTGATTTCAGGAGGGAGGCTGTTCCAGAGTCTAGGAGCGGCGCTAGAAAAAGCCCTGTCTCCTCTAGTCTTAAGTTTTATTCTTGGAACCACCAGAAGGCCTAGGTTCGCAGACCTAAGAGCTCTTGATGGTTGTTGAACAGTCAGTAGGTCCGTAAGGTATGATGGAGCCATCCCATGTAATGACTTAAAAACTAATAATAAAACTTTAAAAGTGATTCTATGGCGCACTGGCAGCCAGTGAAGTGACTTAAGGACAGGAGTTAGATGATCTCGTTTTCGAGTTCCTGTCAGAACTCTTGCAGCGGCATTCTGGACTATTTGAAGGCGGTTAATGGATGATTCACTGATCCCCACATAAAGCGAATTACAATAGTCCAGCCTTGTAGAGATGAAAGCATGTATAACTTTTTCGAAGTTAGAGACTGAGAGTATAGACTTAATTTTTACCAGAGTTCGTAACTGGTAGAAGCTTGATTTTACAACTTGATTGACCGGTCTATCAAGCTTTAGGGCACTGTCCAGTACCACTCCCAAGTTCTTAACATATGGCTTCACATATGGTGTCAAGGTACCAAGATTTATATTTGTTGTATCATGTACACTGGAAGGTGTAAACACTATAACCTCTGTCTTTTCCTCATTCAAAAATTTGCGACATCCATGCTTTCACATCCTCAAGGCAATCAGCCATCTCTTCTAGATTATTTCCATGGTTAAGAGGAAAATACATTTGTGTGTCGTCTGCATAACAATGATAACTCAAGTCATATTTTATAAAAATAGTACTCAAAGGAAGCATGTATAAAGAAAACAGCATTGGAGCCAGTGTGGAGCCTTGAGGAATTCCACATGTTAACTTTACTGATGAAGATCGGTAGTTACCAATGTTGACTGAAAAACTCCTGTTTGTAAGATACGACTGAAACCAATGTAAGACTGGGCCTCTGATGCCCACTATGTGTTCTAGCCGAGATAGCAGGACATTGTGGTCTACCGTGTCAAATACAGCACTTAAATCCAGGAGTGTCAATGCTACCGAATCTCCAGAGTCAGTGGCTAAAAAAATGTCATTGAGCACTTTAACAAGCGCCGTTTCCGTAGAGTGAAATTTTTTAAAACCAGATTGAAATATATACAAAATTTTGTTTTCGTTCAAAAAAGTTTCAAGCTGACATAGAACTACTTTATCTAAAATTTTTGTTAGAAATGGGAGATGTGAAATAGGTCTAAAATTTGATAGATTAGATGAGTCTAAATTTGGCCTCTTTAGTATGGGTTGCACTGTCGCATGTTTTAAACGCTCAGGGACAACTCCCAACTCAAGGCATCTATTTACAAAGTGTAGGAGTGTCGTACTCACTACATTGAACACGTTTTTAAATAGTCGTGCTGGGATAGTGTCTAATGGTGATCCTGTCGGTTTTAGCTGCTTCACTGTGTCATTTAAAAAAGTCATAGTGATTGGTGTAAACTTACTGAGTCTGCCGGCGTAATTTAACTGACCTGCAGGATTACTAGTGATCAATTGCATGTTATTTCTAATTCCAGCTATCTTGTCTATGAAAAACTTGCAGAACCGCTCACACATAGCCACTGACTCACTCGGGTAGATAGACACAACTGGATTTGTAACAGTATTAATAATATTAAAAAGAACTCTGGGATTATTGTGGTTTTTATCTATAAGGGTAGAGAAATAGTTTGATTTGGCCACTCTCAACTCATGTTGATATTTAAAAAGAGAGTCTTTAAGCATCCCATAAGAGATCTGTAGTTTGTCTTTTTTCCATTTCCTCTCGGCCCTTCTGCATATGTGTCTCAGGGTTCGAGTAGTATTATTCACCCAGGGCTCAGAGATGGATTTTTGGTGTTTTGTTCTCAGTGGCGCTATATCATCTAAAATAGTACTGCAGATAGAATCAAAATTATAAAGTAGTTCATCCGGGTTCAGTTCTGGTGAAGCAAATTCAGGATAATTAAAAAGCTCCTCAAAAGCTTCAGCAAAGACAGTAGAGGTAGCATCAGTGATTCTCCGTGTCTTCACGCCAGTTTTACAAAGATTTATAGTGTTGAGTGCTAGAGGCATACTGAATGTGATAGGATTATGATCAGAGAAACTATGATCGCATTTCTCAATTTCACTCAGCAGTATCCCATGGGACAGAATAAGATCAAGAGTGTGCCCCTTTATATGTGTAGGTCTTGTAACCAGCTGCACTAAGTCAAAATCTTCTATTGAATTTATAAAGTCTTTGACAAATGAATTTTGGGGGCAACATAAATGAATGTTAAAATCTCCCAGAATTATAAATCTCTCAAAATTTGACATAATACCTCCTAAAAAGTCAGCAAAATCACTCAGAAAGTCTTTATGTGGCTTTGGGGGCCTATAGACCACAGCAACAGCAATATGAGAATTAGAGTCCAGCATAAGCAGCTGTAGTTCAAAGCTGTTGTAAGCAGTTCTTTGTATAGTCCGACATTGAAAACAGTCTTTAAAAATTGTAGCCAAGCCGCCCTCCCTCTTCACAGGGCGAGGTGAATTTCGGTATTTGCATTTGGGCGGTAGCAGCTCCGAAAACGGAGTTAAGTCTCCAATTGAAAGCCATGTTTCTCAGTGATGAATAGAAAGTCTAATGATCGCGCAGTGAAAAAATCTCTGATGATAAAAGTTTTATTTACCACCGACCTCGCGTTAATCAGGGCCATCCTTAGCTGCACAGGATCTTCCATCTGTCGCGATGCTCTACGCAGCGGTCGAAGCAGATGAGCCGAAACGCCGCGACGGCAAAGATGAGGCGAGCGGTGTCGGGGCCATTGATCTCCCATGCTGGGTAGAATAGGGATATTCCAAGCATAGGCGTCTAAGCTTGAGCGCCAAGCGTAGGAGCGGTTACTACCACCTTCCTTGCTGAGTCGATCGATCCTAATGTTCAGCTTGCTGCTTGCCTGCAGCAGGATCTTGAGCTTGACGGCCACACCGCCACGCTTACCCCGTCTCTTCCGACGTCTGTTCACCGGGGCATAGTATGGTGGTAATCGATGTAGCCACACCGGTATCTCCGTCAGAAAAGGAGGAGGTGAGTATCGCGAAGGTGTTTGATCCTGTGGTGCTTCGGTGGATATACGCAAATTTAAAAGTATTTGCCGGTCGTATACTAACAGTGTTGATGCAATTTGTCCCCATAGCAGCAACCACATAGATATGAGCGTATTAAAATACACAGGCGACAGCAGCAGACAGCGTGCCACACACAACGGCACCATCATGACCATCATCTAGCTGTTTAGTCCTCTGGCTCACAAACTGGTCATGACTTGTGATAGCATAGTCAAGTCAAGTCACCTTTATTTATATAGTGCTTTTACAGATTGTTTCAAAGCAGCTTTCCAGAGATAACAGGAAAATAATGCAACAAAGTTAGTTTCTGCTGTACAGCAGATCTAGAAGAAAGAAAGATCTGTCAGTTACAATTGGTAATCATCCATCACCTTCAGTTCCTCTATTATGTGGGCTCCCACAAGGGTCCACGTTGAGTCTTTTTTTATTTTCCCTGTATGTGTTACCTTTGGGGTCTATCTTGTAGGAAATATGAGATCACACACCACTGTTATGCATGGGCATTATGCAGGGGCGCTACGCACGTGGCGACCAGCAGCTGAAACAGAACCAAACTGACTTGTCTGTCGCACGCTTGCTGTTTAAAGTTTTGTTTGTCTGAGTTTGTTGGGACTTTGTGTTTCATAACGTCCAACGAGGACGAGTTTGTCAAATGGATGTGCTGTTTATTGTCCTACTGTGGGCTATATCCCTACTTCTCGCGTGTCTGGATGCATCTCCTGTTAAACAGCCGGTGAGGATCCAGTATGGCAGAGAGTTTCTTCTTCAGTGGCATCGGCCACCTTACAATGTTCGTTATCCTGTGGACCAAAAGGATCATAATACTGTCTTACTTGTCGCTGTATATTAAACTGTTTTAAGAAGAGTACGGCCACAGATTAAGAACATCAGCCTGTGATCTGAGGAGTCTACTGCATCTTTGCAGGGATGTCTGGAGTGTACGGACTGGGATGTTTTTTATGACTCTTGCTTGAGTATAGATGAACTTACACTAGTAACTATATCTCTCCTTTTGTGAAGAGATGCTTGTCCCCCGCAAGTCTGTTAAAATATTCCCAAACAATAAGCCATGGTTCACTAACTCCCCCAAAGCACTCATGAATGAGAGGTGCAGAGCATTTCATGAGGGTAATCTGGTCAAAAAACTTGAACTGCAAAAGGAAATAAAAACAGAAGTGAGGAAAGATAAGTTAAATTACAAAATAAAGCTTGAGAAAGAGTTGAGTATGAACAACTTGGGGTCTGTTTGGAAGGGGATGACGCTTATAACTGGAACTAAAGGGTATGAAGTCAAGAAAGTTCAATTACCTGAGTATGACTCTAGTAGTCAGCTGGCAGAGGACTTAAATAAGTTTTATTTACGTTTTGATGCACCTGATTTTGGTCCAGCGATAGAGTCTATGAAACCTAAAACGAGTTATGGTTGTGCTTATAACTTGTTTGATGAATTGTCTGTAATAAAAGTCTTCAGGGGTTGTAATGTGAGAAAAAGCCCTGGGGCCTCATGTATCAATCTTGCGTACGCACAAAAACTTTGCGTACGCCAGCTTTCACGTTCACGGTCGTATGTACTAACAGTGAAATTAACGCGAGGATGTGCGTTCCTCCACGCCAATTTAATGTCTGGCGTACGTACATTTCACATTGTTTTTGTCCGTTGGCGACTCTTACAGGCAATGAAGTGAAGTTGCAAACATTACACAACGAATTGTTCTACAAGTCTATCGCACCACCACCTGTGGGAAGCATTGCTATTAATTTGCAATTTATAAAATAAATGACATATATTGTCACACGAGCCTTATGGAAATATTCTATCAATTATGCAATTAAGTAAGAACATATAAAAGCATATGCAAATTGATACAACCCTTAGTCTATGGCAATGACAGCTTTGGTTTAATGTCCACCTTTATATCAGACCATTTCTTTTTAAGGTCATTTAGGGTAGACGGTGTACAGTTGAGACATGTGTACAGTTGAGACACCTTAAATAACTTGCCTTCGCAGCAAGCACAAGTTGTGATTTTTGCTGTGCACGTGCGTATTAGTGTCCTCTTTGATCGTGGGAAATTTGAACAACGGACGCATCTCCGATCCGAAGAAATCGGATAAAGTTTTTTTTTTTCTAAGATATGACGTTCACTTCACCATGCACTCTCCACAATGAATAGCTTATTATCCTTATGTGACTGTTAAACGTAACTGGTATCACCACAAACGTTATTCTGTGCCCTAAAAACTGGCATATTTCATGGTATTGTGTCATGCAAGGTAATTGCAAAATCTAGAGAAATGTGCGAGGTGGCCAGCGGGGGATAGTTGAGACACACGTGTATCTACTGTACCCCCGATAGAGCTCTATTAGGAAACACACTGTTTAGTTGTTCAGTGTTATGATAACAGGTTAAACGCTGTAATAAGCCAGCATAGGACGCAAATGAAAATAAAATTTGATATTTGTGATATTTAAACTGTGTATTATTAATAAATATTGTTACATATCTTGTTCCTGCTTTATACATTTTAACCAGTGCTAATTTAAATAAAATGAATGAATATAAATGGATGAATAAACAAAAATGTTGCCCAATTGTTATTTTCTTTATTTGTCTTATTTTTTATATTTACAATGAATGGTTATTACCTTCACATCATTAAAAATGGGTGTCTCAACTGTACCATGGGTACAGTTGAGACAAAGTTGAGACAAAAAGCACCTTATTTTTATGAGCTTTTATGGAAAATATAAACTACTTGTGGGTATTATTGATTGATAATATCTTAGTCTACAAGCTAATGTAATGTCATGTGGCGTGTCATGTGGAAATTCACTTCTTTTCAATGTCTATTTTTGTGTGAAAAATCAAAACGCAAAAAGTGTCTCAACTGTACTCAGTCTACTTTCAGATCCCACCGCATTGACGGCATCAGCCAAACTCTCCCACTCATATTTTTTCCTTTTGTTATTAATTCTGGAGGACCAAGTCCTAAATAAAACATTTTTTTCCGTTTCTACCTCCGATAGTAGCACCTCCAATTCACTTTCTGTAAAGTTTAATTTCTTGCCGCCATTTTCTTACTGCTTTCTTTTGCCAAAGTGGACTCATTACCATATTTAAATTAGTTTAATTAAGGGAGGAGACTGGGTGGGGCATTGTGCTTGTGCATGTGCGCTCAATTTTACGTTAACTGGGATGTACAAAGAGAATATGCGTGGGATCCTTCGTACGCAGAGATTCATACATCTGGGTTTTTTTGTGCATACGCACATTTACAGCTTTGTCCATACGCAATGTTTTAGTATGAATTCAACGCAAGTCTTTGTACATGAGGCCCCTGGTCCAGATAAAATCGGAGGGCGTTTAATTAAGGTCTGTGCAGAACGATTGGCGCCAGTGTTTTGTAACATCTTTCGAAGATCAATTGCCCTCCAGAGAGTTCCAAAACTTTGTAAGGAAGCCATTGTAGTGCCAGTGCCAAAAACCACACATGCTGTAACATTAAATGACCTTAGGCGGATAGCATTAACATCCCTTATAATGAAATGTTTTGAGAAATTAGTAAAAGATGAATTATTAGACAAAACTAAGGATTTGTTAGACCCTCTTCAGTTTGCATATAGAACAAAGCGAGGTGTTGAAGATGCAACAGCAACTCTACTAAACATGGTATTGCAGCACCTGGAGGGTAGTAAAACTCACGCTAAGCTCTTATTTATTGATTTCTCATCTGCTTTTAATTCTCTACAACCCCATATTTTAGCAGATAAGTTAATTACTAATTTTAGTCTGGATCTTAACTTGGTAGGTTGGGTCTTAGATTTTTTAACTGAACGAACTCAGAGAGTGAGTGTAAATGGTAGTCTTTCAGCCCACTTGACAACATCCACAGGTTCTCCTCAGGGATGTGTTTTGTCTCCTTTATTGTATATCTTATATACAAATGACTGTCTAAGCAAACATAAAAATAGGTACACAGACGACACAGTTATTTTCGAAGAAAATGAAACGTGCCATGGTCCAGTGGTTGATGATTTCATGAAGTGGTGTGATGAAGCCTGTTTGCAGATTAATGTATCCAAGACAAAAGACATGAGTATTGACTTCAGAATACAAACATATCCTTCCCAAGACACATTTGTTAAGTTCAATAAGGTGGAATGTGTGGACAGTTACAAATATCTGGGGACAATTATTGATAAAAGATTGCGGTTTGATTTGAACACAGAGGCCCTGTGTAAAAAGGGCCTTTACTGTCTTAGAAATTTAAGATCATTTAACATAGACAAAACACTGATGGAATTGTTCTACAAGTCGTATATAGAGTCAGTGTTGTCCTTTTCCATTAGCTGCTGGTTTGGAAATCTTAGTGTGAAATAAAAAAATGCACTAAATAAATTAGTCAATAACAGTGGGAAGATTATAGAGGTAAAGAGCAAAGAAGCTTGACAGCTTTGTTTAACAGAAATGTCTTGAGTCGAGCCCATTCTGTGCTTTTAGACAGTGAACACTTCTTATATCCAGAGTTCTTATGTTGCCCTCAGGTCGCCGCTATAGATTATGAAAGATTAAAAATAATCGATACAAATACTCTTTTGTTCCGAGTGCAATCAGACTATTAAATAAGTCTTAAAGGTATTTATTAAGGTTTTTTATATTTTTTAGGTACTCTTTGTATTTTTTGTAATTTGTAATATGTGTTGTTATTTATTATCATGATGCACTGTATGTGTCAGTTTGTTGTCTGTTTGCCTGCACTGCAACCAAATTGCCCAAAAGGGATCTTAATAAAGCTTGACCTTGACCTTGACCTTGATGACACTCAATTGTATGTTCCATTACAACCACTTGATAAGTTCTGTTCCAACACTGTTAAGTGTCTCGATGATGAAGGTGATGATATGCTTAATGGCTACGGATTTTCTCCACTTAAATGAGAGCAAAACTGATGTTGTTGGTTTTTTGTTTGGGTGTATTTTTTTACTGCGAGTTGAATTTTGCAAAACAAGTTAGTGCTGTGGTGAAAACTAGTTCCCTTTCGAGAGGTCTCTCGTATTGCGTAAGGCTATGGGAAAACTCATTTTCTTGAGAATATTGAAGCCAATTTTTTTTAAACGCAGTGCAGCTGCACACCATACACAGATGAGTCACTAGCGCGGTCATTGGCTGTAGAAATGTGCTTTATAAAAAACTAAACTAAACTATGATAGGTATGAATATGCCTAAGACTCATGGTTTGATGACTCAGCCAAAGACAAACCAAGTTGCTCAAAATCATTTTGCAATAATATTGTAAGACATGACTAGAGGCGAATTCAAAGATTAAATGAAATCATGATTAAATGAATCATGAAACATTACAACCAATCATAAACCTAAGTTTGTAGACTTTCCTTATTTGTACAAAGGAATGCATTTTTAGATTGGGTGTCATGACAGTGACGAAAATGAATACTTTACAAGAAAGTTATAAAATGCTTGGAGACTTCTGCTCTTGACCTCTTCCATTTTGAAAAGAACAAGGTAATAAATTTGGTAATAAAACTTTAAAGATCTTTGCTACAGAGTGTTCAATTAAAATGTATTTCATTTCTGTGGTAATTTCCATGACATAGACTGCTCTCTCTTTACAATCAATCTAGTTACAACAGTCGTTGCAATTCTTACAGCAGTAACATTGTGAGTTCTCTTACAGAAAAAGGTGAGAATCTCTCTGGACTTGGTGATATTCTTTGGTGGTCTCATCATGTTTGGATTTTCTCTTAAAAATCATTGTCCATTACTTTGCAGAACAGCCATGGTGATCTACACAGTAAAGGCGCTCACAGGAAAGGGGCTTTTGGCGGGCACCACTAGCCGTATCTACATCCAACTGCGCGGCACTGAGGCTGAGAGTGACGAACAGAACCTAAATCGCATTCAGGGGTTTTTGCCAGGATCGGTGAGTGCACCCAATTAAACCAACATTAGGGAGTTTTTGACTAAAAACCATCAGTCAACACTACATTTAATGGAAGATATTAGAAAGAGTGAGAATAAAAGTTGAATGAAGTAATGACATTTTTTTAATATATATTTACCTTAAAATTATCGTCCCATATGTACGACGGCGTATTAGGGACATTGTAGGTGGAAAAAAAAAACTTAGAATATCTGTGAAAAAATAACCACATTGCTTCACTTTGCACTCTGAAACCTGAACTGAACCTGCTCCTCAGCCCGCGTCACGAGGCATCATCCAGAGAGCACCAGGGCCAACAGCTTTGACCCAGCTTCTCGGTGGCTGAGGCAAGCTGTGAAAGGAGGAAACAGCCTATAGCCCAATCAATATATTAACACTGTTTTGCCTTGAATGTTCACAATTTAATTTAGGCATAAAAGCCATTCTTTTATTGGCCAGGCACGTTTGACAGCCATATGCTTCATACTAGTTGCACTAGTTCTCTAATATTATGTATAGTCGTAACATTCTGGGAAAAATAGTGTGAGGGTACCACATCACTTCACAAGGCTGTGCCTCATCACACCAGTCCACCATAAACATGTTTCCCACATGCACACGTTAGTGAGGAAGTGCAGCTATGGAACATATGGCTGTCAAACATGCTTGGCCAGTAATAAAGACTAGCTATTACATTAAATTCATAGCGGGTTATCATGAATATCCAAAGCAAAACAGTGTCAATAGATTAATTGGGTAGGCTGTTTCTTCTATTCACAGCTTGCCTCAGCCTCAGCTATCAGGAAATTGGTTTGCTCTCTGGATGATGCCTTTGTGATCGGGCTGTGGATCAGGTTCAGGTTGAATGCAAAGTGAAGCAGTGTGGTTCCATTACCGGCCAGGAACGCTTCAGTGTTTCACACTAGTTGCACCTCCTCACTAACGTGTGCCTGTGGGGTCTGTGTTTACGGGGCCGTCTGTGGTGTGATGAGCTAGGCTACATCCTTGCAATATAAAGAAATGTGTTTCCTTGACACTATTTTAGTTTTTTCTTGCAATTTTTTTACTTTATAAGCACATAATATTCTTCTTTTTTTTGGTGCAATTTTTTTTTTTTTTTTGCAAACTTGTTATTTTATAATCTCAGAATATCTCAGAGTTTCTTTGCTGAATTTTCCCTCCCCCAATTGCATATTATTATTATTATTTTATTTACCTACAAAGACCCTAATACGCCATTGTACATCTGTCTGTGCAGGAGCGAGAGTTTAAGATTAACTGTAAAGCGTCCCTGGGAGAGCTCATATCTGTCAAGCTCTACTCCAAGCCGTTTATGGGTCTTCTTTACAACCAGTGGTTCTGCGATAAGATCTTGATCAACACTCCAGAAGGTGACAAGGTTTTGTTTCCGTGCTACTGCTGGCTCGACTGTAACGAGAGGCTCGTTTTAAGACCTGCTAAAGGTAGGCACTCCCATTTCAAGTCATGGCCAAAATTCACATTTACCGGTGTACTTGAAAGTTCAGTGGTGATGCCTTGCTAATATACTGCATGTGCACACACACACACGATCAATAATTTTTATAATCTTTTTGCAGTGGGCTTGCTTAACCCACCCAGCTGCAACCTATATGCAAAACAAGTTTATGTACATTCCCAAGACCCCAGAATACAAGATCAGTTAGTTGGCAGTGGAAACCCAGGCTTGTGATAATGCCAAATAGTGGCTGATATATTAGCAACTTGGAGGTGAAACGAGTGTTCACATTTAGAGCATCCTATTTCAATAATTGTCATGGTTTTACCAGGGCTCTCAAGTTTTGAAGACAGACAAGAGTGACATCCCATCAGGGGGTCAAAGGGGGGGCGGGTTGGATGGGTAGCGGGAATGGGGGTGTTTCATTAATACTATTATTATTAGTGTTTTTGTTGTTGTTATTAATAATTGCTCATATACCAAATACATAGTATTTATTCAATTTCTGCATGTGTGTGTGTGTGTGTGTGAGAGAGAGAGATTATGACTGGTGTTGTTTATTGTAAGTGTTTGTTGCCTTTTTGGACTTGTTGTCTTCCACCTGCGTCTCCTCCTCTAATGGGCCTACCCCTTTTCTCCTCCTCCTCTGGGCCAGCATCCTCTAACCTGGCCTTTTTAGGGGACTCTCCTCTCAGGGCGAATGAGAGGATGCTTACTTGCTTTTTATCTGACATCTTTGAAAGGGAAAGACAGATGCAATGATTAATGCATCCATGGCCAGTATATAATTATTAAAGACGTGATTTTAAAAGTGATCTATAACATCGACTATGCAATACACTTTAATTTATTTAGTGCTAATACAATTATTAAGCCTATTTGGAGAGAGAGATGTTTATAATGTGACAATATGTCAGTCATCGTGTGATGACGAAAATATGACTAGGCCTAGACTACTTGTTCTGAGCAGGTGTTGTCAGTGAACAGGCTGTAAGACTCTCATGAAATACTGATGCTAATTATCTGGGAAACATTCTCTAACAGCTGTCAAGTTGTCACTGTTTGTGTCAAACAAGTTGTGAATTTGTTGTAACATTAAAACAGGAGATCATGACTTACTCTGTGCTCAAAGTGATGCTCGGAGTGATTTCCTCTATGGGTGAACGAAACTTTCGGGCAGAATCACATGAACAATTCCAGGATATGCTTTTCTTCATTGGTTGTTGCGTTAAATCTCACCCAGATACAATAGTGCTATTGGCTATTGTGTAGCCCCTTTCTTTTTTTAGATTGGCTGATGAGTGGCAGGCTCGATTAAGAACTCCAGGGGAGACGCACTTGATTCCTGCCGGTTCCACCGTGAGAGCGGCGCGGCCAGAGAAATTTTGGGCACTGCGGGATATTAAATATATTATAAATAGTTTTTCCGTGTTAGAAATACAATGTGTGGCAGGGGTGTGTGACAAAACACCGAAATGAGTGACTGTCACGCTCAATGCGTGACACTTGAGAGCCCTGTTTTACTATAATCATGTGGGTGATGTCTGGGTTGTTTGGGATATCCCACAGAGAGTTATTGCCTATATTTTTTTTTTAATGAACCAGTTCATGTGTACAGCGCAGCATTTATACATTTTTATTGTTGTGTCATGCATATTTTTAATGCTTTGTGACAGGTCCACTAGCTATGTAAGCTATGCACACGCTATGTAAGCTATGCACACACACATACACATACTTTTGTATATTGTAGAAGAATTCCTTCAAGCAAACATTTATTTCTTCATATAATGGAGAGATAATGTCAAAAGTGTCAGATGCTCTTAATAAAGTATAACTCCTGCACAGGGTCAGGACTAGAGATTACATGGCTGCCATTGTTGTGATGTTCATTGGGTGATGGCTTGCAGATGTACTACAGTTGTCATTCTTTTTTTTTTGTTTTTTTTTGTTTTTTACAAATACATCTTTTTAATGTATCTCAGAAGACTGTGACTTAGCTATAGGCTAATGCTACCATTAGCCTTTTTTAAATAAAGCACATCATTTGTATTCAAATTAAAGTGTCATGTCAAAATGACATGGATGACAAGTCATTGTTCTATGATCAAGAAACGATATATACAAAATATAGCCTACATTTCTCAAAATGTTTTCTTTTGCAAACATAAATTTAGATTGTGAATTAATGTTGGTATTTGCATTTCAGCTTCACTTGTGTTCCAGGACACCAACCCAATATCTCAAAGACAAAGGATGAGGCAGCTAGAGGAGCAACAAAAGTTATTTAGGTTAGTGGGCAGCACACCAATACAAGTCGAGTGTGACAGCGAAGTGTCTGCCTTATATGAAAATAAATTCAGTGAAATTAAATTCCTTCCGTTGAAGTACAGCTGAATATTCTACCCCCAGGTGGTGCGTGTACGCTGAGGGCACACCTCAAGTTATCGATTACGACTCTCCCCTCGCTCTGCCAGCTGAAGTCCGATTCTCTTACACAAAGGAAACAGAGTTTTACTCCAGTGCAGGAAAGCAGTAAGTGACCAAGTCATTTTAACCCTCCTGTAGTGTTCATCTCTTTGTTACACACTGTTCAGTGTTCACAGGTCTGCTGGACCCAATATTGGGTTTTTAGAACAACACAACCATAAGAATTTAGGGAAACAGCTGAACAGGTGTCGACTCTATTTTAATCTCAATTACAAGCAATATGGACAGTAGGCCTATTCATGGTTAATCTTTGCCATATAGGCTTCCTCTTCCAGATCGCAGTTAATCAGTAGCATCAGCAGGTTTCCATCAGTGTAGTTTCACTCTGCATGAAAATGAGGGAGAAGACAGATTCTCGTGCTTAACATACATCACTGTTGCAACGGTGTCTGAGTGTTGGTGTAGTTTCACACACTGCACGGCATCAGTTTTTCATCAGATTAACTGATTTTTACCATGTTTGCCTTTTCTCACCTACGATTTACACATTTCTGTTGCATCAGGAGTCCATGGACCCAAGCACCACAGGAGAGATAAGTTATATTGGTGACGTAGAGGCAATGTCAGATTACTTTGAAGTATGCTTTATTCAAAAATTAACTGCAATAATTCTTCAAGGATTCGCCATGTATACTCAGCTGAAAGTAGGCTACCCAATGTAACTGTAACTCGAGAGATGCATTTAGAGAGTTCATAAGTAGTGAGCCCACGACAGCAAGCTTAACCATTCAACCATTATTGTTAGGACAATGGACTGTATCAATGTTTTCAGCTTGTAGGTTAGCCTAAATATGGTGTGTTTTTTAGTGACAGATTGCACTGGTGGAAATGCTAAATATTTATAGCTAGATTTAAAGTATTTATAGTATGCTTTAGTTAAAAATGAACTGTGGTGATTTAAAAACATATGTATATACAGTGTATTTTGCATGGAACTGGATGGCATTAACAAAATAGCATTGTCTTCTTGAAGACAGTAATAATATAATATCTAATAGTAACTTCAAAGATGCTCACAAGTAAAGCTAGGATGGACCATAGGTAGTATGTCAAGGCATACACTATTAATGTTTGCACTGTGTACCTGTGTATTCTGTGTGCAGGTTAGCTGCTCTGAAGCTAACTGGATTAGCTAACAGCAGAAAATCGTGGGAAAGCATCAGCCAACTGGAAGCAATCCTTTGTGGAAACAGAGTGAAAACCATTGGTAGTCATCTTAAATTAATGAACTGTTCTATTGCAAATAAATTACTGTCTGTACTGTAGCATACGTTCTGACACAGCATGCTTTGCAGAATACTGTCAGGAGCACTGGGATGAGGACGAGTTCTTTGGCTACCAGTTTCTGAATGGCCTCAATCCCATGATGATCCAGCGCTGCTCAACTCTGCCCACGAATTTCCCCGTCACAGATGACATGGTCAAAGACTCAATAAGAGGGAGCAGCTTGGAGCAGGAGATGAAGGTATGCTACTTGCTCCTGGCAATGATGGGCGAGTTCTTCTCGAGATTTGGAATGACTGGGTCTGGTTTGCTTTGATTTTGCCTAATTTCCTGGGTTTCTTCATTATTTGGTGTGATCTACCCCCATACCCAGAAAGGGAACATCTTCCTGTCTGACTATAAGATGATGGACGGGCTGGTGGGGAATGTTGTCAGTGGCAGGCAGCAGTATCTCACGGCTCCCCTGGTCCTGCTGTACTGCAACCCTCATGGCATGATGCTGCCCATCGCCATTCAGGTGCGTGTCTTGCATCCGAAGTGCAGAAATCCGAAGTGCAAATGCTTGGCTCTTTGATGGAGAACACAAATCATCATCCTCCTTGAGCATGTAGAGGGATTAGAAATGGCTTCAGCTGGGAAATTCACAAGAAGCAAGGGATGGGGTTATTAAATTAAATACAGATAAATAAATCTTAAAAGATGAGGCAAATAACCAAATTATTACAAAGAAACAAAGAAAAAGTGAAATGTACAACTGAAGAGTGGGCAAAAATGTCTGAATGATTAAACATTAAATAAACCTTTTTCAAGATGTCAGTGTCTTTATAGAGTAATTATGACAGAAGCCATGGAAATCCTTTCTCATTTTCTTAAAGAGAGAAAAATAATTACCCAGATTCAGAAACTGTTTGTACTATTTTCACGGGTGTTCAAATTGAATCTGCACAGTTAAGGCAACAGCCCAGCAAAGACAATCCCATCTTCCTCCCAACGGATTCAAAGGCCGACTGGAAACTGGCCAAGCTCTTCGTCCGAAACGCAGAGTTTGGCGTTCACGAGGTGGACTTTCACCTGCTGAGGACTCACCTGCTGGCGGAGGTGTTCACCGTGGCCACGTTGCGCAATCTTCCCTCTCCACACCCTCTCTACAAGGTATTGAATCTGTCGCGCATGAGTTGGTTTGACGTGTGAACGGTGAGGTTCAAAATTCTTTAATTCTTGCATTTCAAAACTCATACACTCATACTGTATTCAAACATTACATTAAAATTACATTATTATCAGAACCATCACATCATCATAAATGGTGCATAAAACATCATTAACACACCATATTTCAATAAAACAACTGACATCATTTACAATATTATAACATGCATACTCCACCACTGCATGAAAAGACTCAAATCCGGCAAAATACGGGCATGGTAAACTCCTGTGTAATTTGATGTTTGCCGGATGTATGTGGGAAAAAGCGGATCAGAGTAACATGGAACAGTATATTTCCAGATAAACCCGGAAACCTCACATATGCGGACATATACAGGAATCCGTGAAATTTCACGGACATATACAGCTGAAACACTGCTGGGTGTGAGAGGACTGACGACTGTTAGGTGTGAAGACCTTTCATATGTTAATGACTGACACAGTGCTGGGTGTTCTCAGAGGGAGGGGTGGCCAGGGAGGACTTCAGGATTGAATTATCTCTGGACTACTAGGTTAGGCTACAGCAAACAAGCTTTTTGTACAGAAAAATAAATCAATTCTTAAGGCCCTGAAACACAAAACCGACGTCAAAGAACTAGCAATGACTAAAGCCGACTCTAGGGTTGGCTCACGTCGCCTGTGTCAGGGCCTTAAAACCACTGCATGAAAAAAAGTCTCTTAATCAAATATTTTTTAGAAAAACAGGACAAAATAAACACCCAGTCTGAACATATACGTTCACAAAAACATCTGAATATTTAATGAAATAAACAAAGGAATTTAATTAGTGCTGGGAAAAAATTAATCGCATCCAAAATAAAAGTTTGTGTTTGCATAATATATGTGTGTGTACTGTGTATAATTATTCTGTATGTATAAATACACACATATGCATGTATTTATTTAAGAAATATTTGCATGTATATACTGTATATACATTTATACATAATTTATATTATATATAAATATAAATAATTTATATATAAATAAATAAAAATCTTAAATATATACATGCATATGTGTGTATTTATATATACAAAATAATTATACACAGTACACGCACATATATTATGCAAACACAAACTTTTATTTTGGATGCGATTAATCGAGGATTAATTTTTTCCCAGCAATAAATTTAATGGAACAAATAAAGAAAAATGAACCAAACATTTCAGAATAGCTCAAATTTTATTGTGAAGTTTTACAAATTGCAGACAACAACATTTGTCACCTTTTTCTCAATTGGCTTTTAGCTTGCTTAGTTGGGGACATTTCATTTAATATTCAACAATATTATTGATCTGCCTGCGTTGACACTATTATATGAGATCTGAACTGAGCTGGACGATGACATCACGGTTTTCTCCAAAGTGGCTATATATATATACACATTTAAATGTATTTATTTATTTATACAACAAAATGAATCACCACTGAACTGACTTAAGATGGACTGTGAAGCTATTTTCTTCTGGAAACAAACTTTCTTGCATTATTTTCCTGTTATCTCTGTAAAGCAACAATCTGTATTGTAAAAAGTGCTGTATAAATAAAGGTGACTTGATATTTATTAAAAAGGTAGAAGGAACCTGAGCTTTTCTACTCCACTGAATTGAAGACCGAGGTCACTACAGTTAAAATCTCTTGCTGAGTTAATCCACCTTTAAACTATTAATGTCTATGAACAAAAATGTATTTTTATGTTTGTGTGCCTCAGCATTTCTGAGTGAACACCGCTGGTTTACTCACTATTTTAAAGCGTACTGTCGATCACGTGATATGACGTCATGACGTGCAGCTGACGTTACCTGAAAAATCTTTCCAAGATGGCTACCCTCTCGAGCGACGTGGTATCAAGAATGAAACACCTTGTAAGTAAACCAAAACACTTCAAAACTACTTTGCTTGTTGTAATATTGTAAGAATATCATATTACACGTGATATTTGACTGTTAGACGAGGCTATTTTTAAGTTGCAAGCGCGGTGTCGCGGGCGCGATTGCCGTCAGTCCGCATGCTAGTTACAGAATATCCTGTGTACTGTTAATGTCGTGGCAGGGCAATAATGTTAACGTTAGTCAATAACTCTTTTCAGCAAGCGATAGTCCTTCTGTTTTTGAGTGTGTTGCTGCTGTTTGTGTTAAGCGCCCTGCTCTGGCAAGTTCAATGTGATGTTACCTACATGCACCCAAATGAGCTAGTGGCTAACGTTAGCAGTTATGTTAACTTTTACTCAAACAAAGTTAAGGTTATGGACATAATAGTTACAAAATGAACTATGCAAGTTTTTATTAAACCTTTACAAACGTCTTTTCATTATAGGTTTAAGTGGAAGGAGTGCAGTGAGCATCCCCAAAATCAAGGTGACTCAAATGTTAATTTAGGCTGTAACTATTTTTCACCATTTCTTTTATTTGGAGCCTAGCAGCTAATTCATTAGCATCAATCAAAAGTCTCTTAAAAATTAAATATCTTGCTGTCTGTTTTTGTGTGCATGTGCAGACCTACATTGTCACCAGAGAGCAACTTTATCGGTAAGTTATATTCAGTTGAAATTTTGTATCATTAATTTGTAAAGAGGTTGATTGCATAATTTGACTGGTTTCATATTGTTTGTTTTATCTGTGCAGGTGAAGGACTTCTTGGGGAAATGGCCGGCTCTTCGGATTGAATCACAGGTAAAACAGACTCACTTCTCTTTTCTGCCAGTCTTCACACATATTTCACTGCCAAATTTTTAATATGTATCACATTCAAGTGGAACAGCAAATGCCACTATTCACTGTGTGTAAGAACTATCACTTTGCATGTGACCATGTTGCTCAACAATGTATTTTAATGGAACATGTTGCATCACAAATGTGTTTTCTGTTGCAAATCGAGTATTAGTCTTTTTATATAATTATTTTTGTTTGTTTTTGTAGCTTTGTGCTGAGTTCCAACGCATCACAAACGTCAACATACGGAACCAGTTCTGTGCTGTGCTTGACCAACACACACCTGCACTGGTGGCCTTGTATAGGCAGAAGGCGGAAAGATATCAGAGGCGCTGAGTGACATCTTAAAGATTTATGAACTGATATGTTTTGTCTCTTATGTTTACTGTGATGGCCAACTTATTCAAACTGAAAATTCAGTTTTGTGGTTCTTGCAGATTGTGAATCCACTTAAACGCTTTTTAATTTCAAACTTTACAGGAATCTGTAAAGCACCTCCATAATTCAGAGAACAACCCACACAAATACGATCCACAAACCGGGTAAGACTGCGTATTGTATGCTGTAAATGTTAGTTTAATCTACTACTATATGGATTTGAAATACTAAAACTGAATTTCATTAATGATGCCTGCAACTTTTTCCCCCAGAATAAATTCATCACATAACCTGGCTGTGACCACTTATCTCTTCGAAGAATTAAGGACAACTTTTACAGACGTTGACCCTGAATGTGCAAAAGGTAATCTTAAAGATGTTGTAATCATTTTAATGTCCTCTGTTTTACGTAGTTTTATTGGCATTACATGTATTTATGATTTATTTAACAGGTTGCAAGACGTATTTTGAGACTTTGCGGAGGAAGTATTCTTTGGCTCAGCCTGAAAAGGCCCAGGAAAGAAACACTATGAGGAACATTGCAAAGAACCTTCAACGAAAGAGACGGGTAAGTTAAGAAACTGGTTAAGCAGTTTTGTTTTGTTTTTCTTCAGAATGTGACTGTCCTCCTCTCTGTGATTTAGTGGTTAAATTACTGTCATGTTTTGCAGATGCTGGAGACCAGGTCCAGTGTTGTACAAACCAACACAGAAAGGGAACTCTGGAAGACTGCAACAACAGAACTGATGTCTGATGAAGATGCTGTTGCTGATGGAAGGCCAGTGTGGATGCTGAGGTCTCCACCAAACAGAACCACAGAGTTATCTGCTCTCTGCCAGGTACTACAAACCAGACTAGAGGCTGACCCATGACTCATCATGGCAGTTTGAAAAATGAATATTTACAATATTTTATATACACTTTAATTTCTATATTTCTTATTTATTGATCTTGTTTTATATTGTATACTTTGTATATTTGTTCCTTTTTGATGTGCATGTTGCTTATCTCCATGTTTTGTATTTTATTCCTTTACACCTTTGTTCACATTTCTTTTTCCCCATTCATTTTAATGTATGTTTATAATGTTCTTTGGAATGTTCATGTTATATTTGTTTTTGTTCCTTTACATTTTCATCCCCTCAAATATTTTTGTTCCCCCATTCCTTTTTAATGCTTGTTTATAATGCTCTTTGGAATGTTTTATTTACCTTAATAAAAATGTCAGACTTTCTCATTGTTCTTTGTGTGTGTTTTTAAAATAATATTTGAATTTATTAAAATTGGGGGAAGGGGGGTTTAGTGTATACTGAGCAATATCTGCATAGCTGGCCTATAACCAATCAAATCACTGTGCGATAAGGCCTAGGCTGGGCTATGTCCTAAAAGTAACCAATCAAATCACTTTCCTGGGTTTTCAATGTGTCCTGTCCTCCAATAGTGGTCTGGGTAATGGGAGTGGTTTTAAAAGAAAAGGACCAATAGGGGGGAAGGCCGAAAGGTGCACAAAGGTGTGAAAATGTTCTCTTGAAAAAACCTTTGATGGGATTACTTGCCATGGCAACAAATGGCTGTAGCACGGAAGTATACGTCCACAACATACATCCGATTTGGTATCATTTCGGATGTATACGGATATATACAGACCCATGGAATTTGAGCTATCCAGCCAGTATACTCCTGGATTCTTCCGAATTCCAGCAGTGTATACAGGAGTATACTGGTCCGGATACACCTCTTTTCATGCAGTGCACTTTAAGCCTTCCTGCCTCTAATCTCCTAAACATAACTTAAGGATCCGTAGATGCAAACTGTATGCCTTTGTTCTTCCTAGTCTTCCACACTGCCAATGTTGCAGTCCCAATCAGATAACTTAATAAACAGACTTTCTTCCTTATCACAAATCCATACTTTAACCCTCCAATGAACACTGATCTGAGAAATCCTCGCTAAATTCCCTGAACCATTCCTTAAGAAGTTTAAAAAGACTTTGTAGTCTTTCACATCTTAAAAACAAATGTTCCTAATCCTCCTCTTCACCACAAAACCTACATTCCCTACCGACTGCTGGATTCAAGTGTGTAGCTATTGCCCTGTGAATAATCCTACACTGTAGATCAGCTGTTCGCTTCTCCACCGGAGGTTTATACAGTGCTCTCCAACTGACCCTCACGAGGAAATCTGGTGTCAACAGTCCTGGCCACCCAGAGGCTTTTACTCTCCTGAGTGATTCTTGATGTTTGACCTTCACTGTGATGTGATATATGGCCTTCTTTGATGTACAGTAGACTCAAAGTTATATTTGAGGAACCTCAAAAGACAAGACTGAACAAGACCTTCCAGATCTCCCTTACTTGCGAGAGCTATTTTTATCTTAGTTTATTTGTTCTATATCTTTATTTGTTCTATGTCTTCCCAGTTAACATTGAAATCCCCCATTATTATTACCTATTTATCAAAATTGCAATTTGTCAGCATATTTTGTAACTTTTCATAGAAATCAGTATTTGAGTTGGGTGGGCAGCAAATTACAATGAGGCTAAAATACATCTGTGGTGATAAAATTATTTACAGTTTGCCAAGTTTATCTCCTCACATTGAATACTGTTCTTTATATACACCATAACTCCGCCTCCTTTAGATTTCACTCTGTCACGTCTATAGATTTGGTAGTAATGGTAATTATGGTAATTATGGTCTGCTACCATATTTGCAGCTGGTGGTGAATTAGCCTGGAGCTAGGTTTCAGACAAGCAAAGATAATCTAGATTCGATTCTGTTAAAATATACTGAATTTGATCAGATCAATCTGAAAAACATTCCACTTCCTGTTTTTTTGTAGACCATTTCCCGCGTTGACAAGTTTGTCTTCCGGGTATAATTGAGCTATTGTTTGGATTAGCTTTATATTCCTTTGGAGTTTTTGAGCTGTCACCTGCAGTATTTGACAAAAATCATAGTTTCTGGTGATCCGATGCATCTTGAGTGCTTAGCACGCTGGTATCCCGACTCCCGAAGACGTTTGTGGCAGAGGAAGTGCATGCAGCTCCACACAGGTAGACACGCCATGCCCGATCCCAATCTCCAGCCAGCCAGCCGTCACGTCCACGTCAGGCACTGGTGTCTCCACGGCACTCGTCGGAGAGACAAAATCACACCCCTTTTTCTCTTTTTGTTACCATTTTTAGTTTCTGTTCGTACAAATTCTAATGACTATAATGAAATTGTGTAGATTTTTTGTGTGTGTGTTATTTAATATGATTATTAATTCAATATTTGTTCCTTTTGACTTAATTTGTAGTAGAATAGAATAGAATAGAATCGGCCATTTACATAGCTCTTTCATATGTACTACTGTACACCCAAAGTGCTTTACAATCATATCAGGGGATCTCTCCTCAACCACCAACTTAATTTGTAGTGGTTAACTACAACATTCAAGATAGTTATAAGTAGGGATGTCCCGATCAGGTTTTTTTGCCCTCGAGTCTGAGTCCGAGTCATTTGATTTTGAGTATCTGCCGATACCGAGTCCCGATCCGATACTTCTATAATACATAAAAAAAGAATAAAGAAGAGCGAAAAAACAGATCCAGGATGTTCCTTATTTTTTATTTAATTCACCTTATTTTAACATTCAACAACTCTGTTAACAAACAGAGCACTTCTGTGAGGTAGCTTGAACAATCAAGTAATAAATTAATTCTTCACTTTTGGAATTAAGTGCAACAGTAAATATAAAAAAGTCTAATATATAAACAAATAGCACCTCAACTTAAAATACCCGGTAGGCATGTAAACAAATAAAAAATAAAAGTGCCACAGTGTTTGCAAAGCCAGTAATGTGCTTTTAGGAACTGCACTCCTAACTCTTACGTCGGTTTCACACTGCACTGTTAGCAGAGCGTGCAGCGCGTATTTTTTTCGCCGCTAACAGATTAAACTAGTCTTTAAAGCATTCACACCGCGCGCAGAGGTGGCACGGCAGTGCGTAGCAGAGCAGAGCAGGAGTCTAATTTTGCTGCGCCGCTTTTGCTGAATTAAAGTGACAATACATTGATCATGGCCAAAATACACCGCAGTTTTATCCAAAAAGTGCATTGATGATATCTATTGTGTTTTAAACAGTCAATCAAATGACCAACAGCAATGTAAAAAAAAAAGAAATGTCCAAAAACAAACTTGTTGCCATAACAATAAAAACAAAGATGAACCAAAAGTTATATAAATGAAATTATTAATAAAATAAGCTTCTTGACAAGTCTTTTCTCTTAAATGTATTTGAAAACGAAAAAAAAGCAATGCCAACTTATCCATTATAGAGTACTCTGTCTGTACACAACCCGCGGTTCAGCCGCGCGTGACAAACACTGCCAGTGTGAAAGCAAAACGCGCGTGTCCTGCTCCTGCTCACCATACGCACTGCTCCTGCGCTGCTTACGCGCGTGCAGTGTGAAACCGGCGTAACTCTGTCACAGAGTTACGCCGGTTTCACACTGTGCCACCGCATAACTATAGATGTGTTAAAAAATAATGAGAATATATATACATATCCGAGTCCTGATCGGGAGGTAACGTCCGATTCCGATCGAGTCTGAAAACACGTGATCGGGCCCGATTTCCGATCACGTGATCGGATCGGGACATCCCTATTTATAAGTGTCGTCGGAGTAACCAGCGGTGAAACATTAATAAAATCATCACTTTTATTACAAAACCACAATTCCGTTGATAATGAGCGCCAGGCCTTTTGTAGAGCAGAGCTGACTCATCTATAGCCTATGAACACAGACTACACAGAACATTAAGTTCATGAAGGGTCACTAATGTCTTACTCAAACCCATTCACCTCCCTGTAACAATTCTCTTAAAAAATGAAATAATTCTGTAATTCATGTAAAAATAACTAGAATGGTGTACAGGTACACACACGCAGGTGCAATAACACACACACTCACAGACAAGAAATTAAAATTCATTATTCATTCATATATTTTATCTTCAAAGAATTTGAAGGCAGGGACTACTAATCTCTTACTTACTTTTCCTTCTGTAGCTCCTCTTTCCTCATATCCGATACACGCTCCAGATCAACATCATGGCCCGGAATCAGCTGATATCCAAGGATGGGGCAATTACAATGGTATGCATACAGTATGTCATGGTTGCAGAGGCACTAACACCATGTCCTAACCAGATGCGATGCGATAAGATTCCAGGACAAATAATTAGTCTGTCCATGCTAGACGTGACGCGACTGGGAGATGTGTCAATCTATCAAAACCAACAGCCAATCAGAACAGCGTGTGGGCGGAGTCTTGCAGCAAGTGCACAGCACCAGAGAGTAATCTTGAAGGCAATCGCAAGAAAATGGATAACTACATAATCAAATGTACAAATATTACACCATTTAAACTTTATTAAAAATACATAGCTACTGAGTTACTAAAACAATCTTTGTCAAAGAATACACTTGTTTGTTCACCGTTTGAACGTTCTTGTTTCCATTTCTTTAACAATCTACTCTTTTACTACATTTGTTATTTTTTATTTAAATTTTGGGGAAATTATTATGGGATTTGTGGTGAAAGAACTTACTTTTTACAGTAGCCTTTAACCTAACTTTATGTCATGTCTTCTCTCTGTTAAACCCAAATGTCTAAAAAATTACTTGAATCAATGAACAGCATTAATAAAGCCCCAGTCTTACAGATCATTAACTAAAAAAAGTTGTTTTAGGGTTTAGTTACCGTTTAACGGTCTAACTCCACAATTCAGTACTTCACAGTTCACAGTCTTTGTAATGTGTTTTATCAATACATTTCTAACATTTATAATGTGTTTAGTATTTTTTTTTAGAATTGCCTTTACAGGGACTTTAAGAAATAAATGCAAAGCAAATCTACAAAAAAAAAGTAAAGCTGTAAATATGTAAACCTGGCAAATATCTGACTGTGGTTGCTTACAGGTTTGTTGCAGCTTTCTTGCCACACTACTATCAAAGTGATGCACACGTGCAGAAGGACACAGAGCTGCACGGTTGGATCAGTGAGATATTCACCAATGGCTTCCTGGAAAGAGATTCCTCAGGTCTGTTATCAGTCCGTTATCAAGGCTGTTGCAGTTGAAGATGCTGCAAGTGTGATTTGAACAATCTGTTACCTTAAATTATACGCTTATCTCTGTAAAGCTGCTTTGAAACAATCTACATTGTTAAAAGCGCTATATAAATGAAGATGACTTGACTTGATTTCTGGTGGAATAAATAAAGTGTCGCGACCAATGAGTATGCATTTCCAACGGAATTGTTGCCATATTAGGACATTTAAGTCAAGTCAAGTCAAGTCAAGTATATTTGTATAGCGCTTTTCACAATACAGATTGTATCCAACAAATTAATCCAACAAAGGCTTCCTTTCTTTTTATTTTGTGTTCATTTGCACAGCATAAAAACATTTTTGCTTTGAGGCACAACCTTCTTTTGTAAACCCCACTGTAATTCACTGTTTTATGGAAAATAATTTAACCAGGTCAATAGTCAAAAGTAGTTTGGTTTATGGCTCCACTCTCCATTTCAGTTTGTGTGTGTGTGTGTGTGCATGTGAGTGTGAGTGTTTATGTATAAACATCCTAAACTGAGTTCCCCACAGAAACAGCCTTTCATTCTTCTTCCCAGGAATACCATCATCTTTTCAGACATTGAAAGAGCTTATCAAGTTTGTCACCATGGTGATCTTCACTGCATCAGCCCAACATGCTGCTGTAAACAATGGACAGGTCAGTTAGTACAAGTCAATTCACTTCCAGTCAAGTCAAGTCATCTTCATTTATATAGCGCTTTTAACAACGTAGATTGTTTCAAAGCAGCTTCACAGAGATAAGCGTATAATTTAAGGTAACAGAGATTGTTTTGGCTTTATAGCAGAGTTAAGTTATTTTCCATCTAAAGTTAGTTTTGATTGATTTGCTTCCGTCGCAACGGAAACTTCCAATCACACAGAGCCATTAAAGCTGCACTCCGTGATCCCAATCTCATACACTTTTAAAATTTTGAGTATATGAACTATGAACTGAACTAGTTCATTTTTAAATTTGTGAACTGAACTTTGAACTAGTTCATGTAGAAAGTGAACTTTACTAACACTGCCTAATCTCATACACTTTTTCTCAAATCCAGCGAATTGCTCCACACATTCCTCTAGCTGTACATTCAGTGTCACGTGTTCATGTGCTTTGATTCATGTATATAGTTATGTTCTAGTGTTTTGTGATCTGTTGTGTTAAGCCAAGTGCACACTGTGATTTTGGCCACAATTTGGCCATCTGATACAAATTTACCAAATCCTAAAAGATTCCTCTGGTCCTTGACTAAAATCTGAAGTCTTCGATCATTATTTTGACATGTTCAAAGACAGACGATTAATGACCGTTGCGATCACATTTTACCTCTGATGAAATTCTGGCAGTGTCAGAAGATTTGAATCTCAGTCCTGCAGTGTGACTTCTCCTACGAAGACCGTCAAACTGTCTTTGTTTTTCAAGACAAGCCATGACTAAAATGAATGATGTCTTTGTAGCCACTATTTCAATCCCGCGTGTAATGCAGCTCACATCACCGAACGTGTCATCGATTGATCAACTGAGATCTGACAGTGAGGATCATGTTCATACAATCTGACAAGCTACAATCGTAAAGAACTATTATAAGGAGATCAGCAGAAAAACAGAACACAGACGTTACAATGGCTTTCAAGTGCGTGAATAGCGGCTGGCGCTTTGCCTTTATAGAGCGGCACCATATGCCTATTTCACTGAATCATTCTTAAGACTGTTGACTTGCCACTAGATTTTTTAAAGTGTTTAAAGGGACACTTCACCCATTTGCATTAAGCTTTGTATCATTAGAAACCATATTTTTGAATGGTCGTGCATTATTCCCTCGTTTTCCTCTGAGACGGGAGAAATACGGATTTCAGTGTTGCAGTTCCTGCTTATAATGATTCTGTCATCTATAATGTCATTCTAAGCAGGAAGTCCCATATCTTCGTAGAGGGGTTGAGACTACAAACACTCGTTCCTCATTCTTCCAGGGGCCGGGACCCACTTACGCTACAGCCCTATTACAGATCAGTGGGTGGGACGTAGAAACTAAAAGCAATATCCGCCATCTTGTTTGAAAGCTAAGCTAACAGGCGCTGTGGAGCCAGATGTGAAGTTACAACAATGGCAGAAGGTACTCAGTATGATATGGAAGAAGAGGATTTCGAAAGTCTGATGCTCGAATCAGCTGTTCGTGGCTGTCTTTACGAGCCGCAATATAGCGAAGAGCAGTTGAGGCTGATGGAGGAACAGAAGGTGGCTGCTGTGGCTCCAGAGATGGAGTCCGTCTACTGCAAAGAATTTCAACGATGCTAATTTCTCCTGGATGAAATCTCTGAATCAGACGAGGACACGGACGTTTGTGTTGTGAACTGGATTAGTGTGAGTGGCTTGCGGAGCTGTACAATATGGTGGTGTGTTGTTGTCTTCCATACAAATGTGCCCTAAAGTTACTCTGTCTTTCCTCGGTCAAGAAGGCACCACATTTGGAATTTACGTTACATTTTGACTACATACATGACCCACTTTCAATAAAGATAATGTTCCCAAAGGTGAAATGATCCTTTAAGGGGGGCATGACTAAATAAAATTTGAGAACCACTGCCCTAGAGTAAGTAGCCCATGATGAGAAGAAAAAACTTGTCCATATCCACTTTCCATGGCCTGAGTAATGTTAATTATGTGCTCTTTTTATTCTTAATGAATATTTAGCTTAAATATCACAATTTTCACCAATTCTTTCCCCCCAGTTTGAATTTGGCGGATGGATGCCTAATTACCCCACTGCCCTCAGAAAGCCCCCTCCCAAGGAGAAAGGCCAGACCACTGAGGACACGATCCTGGAGACCCTGCCTGATGTGAGCACCACGGTGAATGGGATGGCTGTCCTGAAACTCCTGAGCAAGGACTCCGCAGACCATGTGAGTTTTACACCATCAGGGCACATGTTAAAAGACTGCAAATCAATTTTGTTGTGAAAAAGTTAACAATCTGAATGGCGTTCTTGTGAATGCCATCATATTAGGCCTTGTCCACACGGACACGGGTATTTTTATAACCGTGACTTTTTTACGTGGTTCGTCCACACGGAAACGCAGTATCAGGTCACTGAAACCAAACATTTTTGAAAACCCCTGCCAGGGTGAGGATTTTCAGAAACGCCGGTTGCAGTGTTGTCGTGTAGACAGTAAAACCAGGGTTTTTGCTTCTGATTCAGGCTTCTGATTGGCCAACGTGGCTTTACGATTAGGGTTATATCGCCGCCTGCTGGTGTGGCATGCTCTTTACAGCGCTTGATAGCGTGTTTTTGCGCTTTCATGTAGGCGGAGATTTCTTTTAAACCGAGCATGAGTGGAAAGGATTTTTTTTTTAAACGCAGGAGGAAAAACTCCGGTTATAAAAATACCCGTGTCCGTGTGGACTAGGCCTTACTCTAGATGACAATGGTGTCATACGCAGTGTGTTAAACATTGTTATAAACATGTTTCTTATCAACATGCTATTTACGATTACAATCTTGATACCCTGTCCGTAGTACCCTCTGGGATATTTCCCAGAAAATCTGTATGATGAAGACGTCCCTTGCAAGCTCATTGAAGATTTTCAAAAGGATCTGAGGGAGTTGTCAGATCTCATCGAGAAGCGGAACAAGAAGTTGGAGCTTCCCTACATCTATCTGAACCCCAAAAATGTGGACAACAGTGTAGCCATTTGAGAGGATACAGTAGTCCTTCTTAATACATTTGTCTTTCTATTAATAGCTTTGCCAATCACAATAAAGACCAAAGCAAAAATTACTCAAAGTGTGTCATGGATATTGGATTTCAGGGAAGAAAAGGTACTGCTTAATATGTGGGTTTAGTCGAGTCATTTTATGAAAAAAGGTTAAACAAATTGTTCTAAAGTACTTCTTCCTGCCTCTATGTATTAATGCTCATGGGTAGCCTAATGGGTTCCATTCAGACCTTAACATTAAGTATTTTACTGGTATTTGTCAACAAAATTCAACAAGACATTTTCATCTGACTATACACAATGTTTAGATCTGTTGTGGTATTTATGCAAATTAGCACATACGTAATTAGATTATGCACCGTTTGTCCACGTTAACAAACTATTTAAAAAAAACGTGTAATACTTTTGTCTTGATATAAGTAATCAACTCAGTAATTTTCATGGTGATATCAAAAGGTTAAAAATGTTACCCTATTCACGTAAGAAAAATAATGAAAAAGTGTATAAAAAGGCTATATTTGGGTTTTTTTCGAAACTTTCCCCTAATGGGACTCTTCGTGGCCTTTTTTTTTCCTTGCTCAGGACATATTGAGGATACAAAATCAGTTGAGTTTGCTTCTGTTGCAATTTGTTCAAGGTTGACCCCCATTTTTGCTTACAACCCAGATAGCAAAATTGCTGTGGCCCAGATCCGGCCCACACTTGACACTTTCATCTGGCCCACATACCGCGTGGAATGATGGCACTTGGGCGGTCCGCTCCTGTTTGCCAGATTTGGGCCACAATTAAGCCATAGCAATGCCGCATGTCAGCCGTAAACAAAACAAATGAAGCAGAACTGGCCCACATCTGGCCCACATACCCTTTGAACTGTAAACTGTGTGGCAGATATGGGCCAGTTCTGCTTCATTTGTTTTTTTTTACGGCTGACATGCGGCATTGCTATGGCTTAATTGTGGCCCAAATCTGGCAAACAGGAGCGGACCGCCCAAGTGCCATCATTCCACGCGGTATGTGGGCCAGATGAAAATTATGGCACTTAAGGCAATCCGCTCCTGTTTGCCAGATTTGGGCCACAATTAAGTCATAGCAATGCCACATGTAACCCAACAACAAACCAAATAAACCACACCTGGCCACAGTTGATTTTTATACAAACCCTGGTCTTTCCCAACATTCCTCATGCAACATGGAATGGTGGCACTTTTGCAATGCACTCCTGTTTGCCAGATCTGGTCCACAAGTAGGCCAGTTGTTCAGCTACATGTTAGCCAAGAATTACATAAATAAACCATAACTGTGTGTTTTTGTGTGTGCATGCTGTGCCATATCACTGACACTAAGTATAAACTAAAGAGAAATTTAAAAATGCCCCCTTTTTATGTTAAGAGAAGTTACAACAGATGATTTAAACACATTGAAAACATTTGCATTATTTATTAATATTGTCAAAGAACAACCAAGTTTCCATTTTCAAAACTGGAAAGCAATCTAAAACAAAAAAATTGTAATAATAAACAAACACAAAATATGTGCATATAAAGTATCTTAGAACTAAACAAAAAACAAAACATGTTTCCAGTTGGTCATAAAAAATATATATATATATATAAAAAACAGACAATGCAGAAGTAAACACACTAAAAAACAATGTCAAATGGAGCCATCCAAAATTAAACAATTTGACTTCCTTGACTGGGCCCATCTGCGTCATCATGGCAATCTTGGAAGCCTTTATTGGATACACACACACAAAAAAAAAACTGTTGACTCAGTAACAGAATGCTGATTTTACAATAGTGTTTTAATAGCAATAGCACATACAGATTGTTCAGATTTATACAGATGGATCAAAGGATCCAGAAACAGGAAAGACTGGATCTGCAGTTTACATTTTTAATCAAAGAGGTGAGATAAGCAGACGAACCACAAATGATCTGAGTGTGTATGCAGTTGAATTATACGCTATTATGATGGCACTAGAATGGATTGAGAAAAACAAAATTAAAAAAGCTTTAATTGGAAGTGATTCAGTGTCAGCTTTATACAGTCTCATGACTGGTATATCTAATAGTCATCAGGATTTAATGTATTCAATATTGATAATATACACAAGAATGAAGGAAAAATGCTATGAGATTCAACTGACTTGGATTCCTGCTCATATTGGCATTGTGGGTAATGAGAGAGTGGAAGTTGGCCAAACAAGCTGTTAAAAAAGAGAATATTGAAGCAAATATTAAGTTGTCAAAATCTGAAGGAAAGAGTGTAATATGGAAAGAAGCCATTAGAGAATGGCAACATCAGTGGGACAGGGAAACTAAAGGGAGACATTTGTATGCTATTCAAAATAAAGTAGGGGTTGTGAAGAATAGGGGAGGGAATAGAAAAGAAGAAATAGTTATGACAAGATTAAGGATAGGTCACAGTAATTTGAATAGCACACTACACATTATAAGGAAGCACCCAACTGGTTTTTGTGGTTGTTGTCAGGTTGCAAAAAATATAGAGCATGTGTTGTTGAGTTGCAGACAATATGAAGAACAGAGGGAAAATATGATGGAAGAGTTAGGAAAAGTTGGAACAATAGGGACAGGAGTGAGGGAAATACTGCAAAGTGGGGAGAATGAACAACGCAGAGGAAATATTTTCTTTTTTTTATCAAGAACAGGTCTGATGAGAAGAATATGATGTAAATGGACATGAAAGGAAAATAAATCCGGAAGATGGTGGTAGTGCAACGTTAATGGATGCAAGCTGCCGATAAACCCTAAAGAAGAAGAAGAATGGAAAATTCTGTGCTGGTTTGCTGTCATTTGTCAAGTCAAGTCAAGTCATCCCCCTTGGGGTAGTTTTTGTTTGCATTAGTTTTATTTTTTATACTTACAGTTTTTCTCGATTGCTTAAACACGTTTCTTGAAACTATGCCTCATATTCTCAAAACTGTAAACACAAATCCATAACGTCTCACCCAGTTCCCCAAACATCATATTTCCAGGTCAAAATGAAGCTCTACACTCAAAACCATTCACTGAAAAACCAAACCTTGCCCTCAGACACACACACTCGACATAGTCTAACACACTGGTGCAATAAATTCAAAACAACATTTCCAAAACTGGTAAGTTATGTTGCTTGTGGTCCCAGGAGGGCCTCCACTCAAGGACACAATATGATGAACTAAGAATGTTCCACACATGGTTGAAATACCATCATTGGCCTAGAAAGACTACATTCCTGGAGTCAAGACTATAAAGGAGAAAGGATGCTTTACTGTCACGCTCTTGCATCCACTCTGTGTGACTGTACGACTGCTGGCCTTTTCTGGCAAGACAATACACCTCATCAAAGACTATTGGAAATGTTCGTCTCTTATTCAGTGATAGAATTTTGTTTGCCACCACTCCTCCCTGAAGGTTCTCAAGGCGACGGTAAAGCGACTCAAATTTGGCCTTACTCGTAGCCCAGCCTCCCTCATAGTCATACCATTGACAAAGACATGGGCAACTAGAGTGGCTTGAATTTCATCTGAGACTGCTTGTCTTCTTGCCCTTCGTCCTCCTCCTCCTCCTTATCCCTCCTCAATCTCTTCCTTCATGTCTTTCTGGGTCCATTGTTCCAAAACTCAAAACTCTTTGGGCCCTTTTATCTATCTATTGAAGGATCTGATTGATGTGTGAAAAATTTTGACTCTTGGTGTTTCCACTTGTGTCGTGTCTTTCCTTTTTATAAAGACAGAGGACACTAAAGAAGAGTCTGAAACATCAATTCAGGAACTAAAGAACTTGTATCTCTTTATTGCTCACATTCACTTGTATTCACTTGAGCATATCACTTCATCATCATTCTATAACTCCACCCATTACTTATGTCTTAAAGTAACAACGCTTTATACATAACACTCCTTCCCCCCAAAACAGAATGTCCTCTTTCTTTCTTTTTTTTTTTTTTTTTTACAATAACAAATGTCAACACAAGCACATCTTAAGTCAATCACTGAACTAAATTGAAATAAAGAACTTAAACTATCAGAAAACTATCAGATTTTGTAGTCCCTCATTTTCTTTCTTTCTTTTTTTTTTTCACTGTAAATCAAGTCTTTTAGGTGGGCGTCTTTCCAGTGGAACGGCGTTCTGTGCTTGGAATGGGCTCTGAAACAGATATGTTGGATCTTGATTCTGGTTGTTTTTCCAAGTTTTGCATCTGTGGAATGTTTTCAGCCTCGGGTGGCACAGATCCTTTTTCTGGTGTAAGTGGTGTGTCCACACAGTCACTTCTGGAACCATCGGAAAGTCCGAACAAACAGTGGGTGTGGCAACAGTAGACTCCACCTCAGTAGCAGATCCCAGCAACAGCTGATCCAAGTGTCTTTTCCAGGTAAGCTTGTCAGAAGTTAGTACAGTGTATGACACTGGGCCGGTTTGAGCTATCACTGTCGCTGGTACCCACTTTGGTCCTGAACTATAGTTACGTGCCAGAACATTTTGTCCTGGATGGAACAGTCTGCTTTTAGCCTTTATGTCTCTCCTGTGAACTTGCTTCTGTTGCTGACGAGTTACCACCTCTTTAACAGTAGAAAGTCTCAGTAAGTCAAATCCAGAGCGCAGTGGACGCTTCAACATCAGAGAAGCTGGAGAAACCTTTGTTGTCCCATGGCTGGTGTTTCGGTATGACAACAGGAAATCATTCAGGCGCAGCCAAGCCAATAAGTGGTTCAGGGTAGCCAAACCGGCTAAACATTTCTCCCAGTTTCAATACTGTCTTCTCAGCAGTTGTAGAGTGCATAACAGCAACTTCAGGCCACTTGCTGTGGGCATCCACCGTTATTAACAACATTTTTCCTTCGACTGGACCAGCAAAATCTACGTGTACACGCTGCCAAGGGATTTCTGGCCAGTCCCACGGGTGTAATGGGGCCAATTGGGGTTCATTTCGCACTTGCCGGCAGGATGGACATGACTTTGCTTTACCTTCAATGTCCCCCTCAAGACCTGGCCACCAAAAATAACTCCGAGCCATTTCCTTCATTCGCACAATACCACAATGGCCCACATGGAGCTGCTGGAGGACCGGTTTTCTCAACGATGGGGGAATGATGACTCTTTGTCCCCAGAGAAGACATCCTGAATGAAATGACAGTTCATTCTTTCTCAACAGGTACGGCTTCAAATTGGTGGTGTCCTTAGGCACATGTCCATCTTTTACCATCTCCATGACTGCAGACAGAATTATATCGTTCCGGGTGCATCTTCTCACCTGTGTGGAAGTCACTGGGGCCACTGTGACTTGCTCAAAGTAGAAAATATCTTTCTGCTCACTCTCGGGACATGTCACAGGTAATGGTAGTCTTGATAAACCATCTGCGTTTCCGTGTTGCTCTGCCTTCCTATATCTTATTTCATATGTGTGTGCTGATAACAGCAGCGCCCATCTCTGCATTCGGCTTGCTGCCAGAGAAGGAATACCTGTGTGTGGCCCAAGAATGGTGGTTAAAGGCCGGTGATCAGTTATATATATTATATTATATTATATATATATATTAGCAGTATAAACTGCCTGCCATACAGGTACTGGTGAAATTTCCGAACACCAAAAATTATTCCCAAAGCTTCTCTCTCAATTTGCGCATACTTGCTCTCTGCTTTGTTCAGCGTGCGTGAGGCAAATGCTATTGGCCGTTCTTCTCCTGAAGGCATGATGTGGGATATCACAGCTCCCACACCATAAGGTGACGCATCGCAGGCTAACTGCAGGGGAAGCTTTGGATTAAAATGGGTTAACACACCGGACTTCACCAGAGCTTTCTTAGCTTCTTGAAAAGTGGTCTCACATTGTTGTGTCCATTCCCATGACTGGTTACTACACAGAAGTTGGTGTAGAGGTTTCAACAGTGTGGCTAAGCCACTGATTAATCGTCCATAATAATTTAGAAGACCTATGAACGAGCGGAGCTGCCTGGTGTTCTGTGGTGCTGGAGCCTCAAGTATGGCTTTTACTTTTGAAGGTGCCTTGTGCAGTCCATCAGCATCGATCACATGACCAAGATATTCAACTGACTGCTTGAAAAACTCACATTTGTCTTTTCTCACTCTTAAACCATATTCCTTTAGGCGCTGGAGTGTACCATCCAGATTACTCAGATGCTCCGCTTCAGTTTTTCCTGTTACCAGGATGTCATCCAAGTAGCACTGCACCCCCAACAGGCCACTTAACACCTGGTCCATGGCCCTCTGGAAAAGCGAATGGGCCGATGTGATACCAAAAGGAAGACGCTGGTATCTGAAAAGCCCCTTGTGTGTGACAATTGTCAGTAACTCCTTAGAGTTCTCATCAACTCTCATTTGTAAGTAGGCTTGACTCAAATCAAGTTTGCTGAACCGCTTTCCCCCTGCCAAGCCAGCAAACAGATCATCAATGAGGGGAAGTGGATACTGGTCAGAAGACAGTACAGGGTTTACTGTGACTTTAAAATCACCACAAATTCTAATGGAACCATCCTTTTTAGGGACGGGTACTATAGGCGTAGCCCACTCACTGTTACTCACTGGTACGATGATACCTATCTTCTCATCCTCAATGGCGTTTGCCTGCAGGAAATATTCAAATCGCTCCGTGTATGAGCTCCATTGTTCAACATTTTCGTCGAATTCTCTGATATTTCCTATTACGCCAGCCATAACGTCTCTCCGAGCTCGCGCCGCGATCAGCTGTTCTCTGCACTTCACTACTCTAACGTTAGTCTTCGGCAATTCAAACACGCAGAGGTTCTTTCAAAACATCCTCGTCGCCACTATGTCGTGTCTTTCCTTTTTATAAAGACAGAGGACACTAAAGAAGAGTCTGAAACATCAATTCAGGAACTAAAGAACTTGTATCTCTTTATTGCTCACATTCACTTGTATTCACTTGAGCATATCACTTCATCATCATTCTATAACTCCACCCATTACTTATGTCTTAAAGTAACAACGCTTTATACATAACAACTTGGGTAATTGTGTGCTAACTGAGCTGAAGCTGTGCTGACCTGAGTGGACAATATTGAATGCTAGTGCTTTCTAAATGACCACATGGTCTAGGCAATGAGAAATGAAGGGATTTGTGTGTAGTGTTTTGCAGTGCCAGTTCAACAAATCTGACTCATGTGTCAAAACAGGGAATAGTGTTTATAGTTTAGGGAAATGGGTGTGCTTTGAAAAATGGCGTTATGGTTTTGAAAATTTAGTTCAAAAGCCTGGTTATAGTGTTTAAGCAATTGAGAAAAACTGTAATAAAAACCCATCTTACTGCAATTGAGTCCTCGCGTCATCTCCTCAACCCCTACACCTGACACAAAGCTTTAGTTTTTTTAGCTGGCGAACCCACTCCATTAATTTGGAGCTTAAGTTAGAAATATTTACCACAGAGACTTTACTAAAAATGCTTACTATGCTTTTAGGAAACACAGCCTGTTTCTTTCTGAAAATAATAATAATTCAGTCATCAAGTACTGCATAAACAAATTCAGACAATAAATAACAAAACCATTTTAACAATTTAAATCACTTTGCTTGAATTTCAGTAACTTCATTCCACTAGCTTAAAAATTATATAAATGTTTTTTCTTAGTTTTTTTCTTTTTCTTAGTTTTCTTATCTAAGTTAACTTATATTTTAACATGTTTCTCAGGAAAACAGTCTGATATAAAGATCTACTACCAAAGCACGATTGAGGTGAATGACCTTCCTTTTGAACACAAGATGCCACACGTGTGTGTGCTCGTGAAAGATGTCAGGTTGTTGTGCAAATAAACAATATATAATTCTGAATAAGAAACAAATGTTCAATCAAAGATTATAATGGTTTATTTCTTGCAAGAAAGGCACACAGTCGCACAGTCAGTCAGGAGAATGAGAGAGTGCGCACCCAGAGAGGAGGCTCTCTCCATCTTTATATCTCTGCTACTCATAACATGGGCCCATAGCCCAGGCTCTTAGCCAATTGAACCTTTCTCTGCCTTATTAGGAAAGTACATGATTTATTATAGGGAAAGATCATTAATATGACATAAGACAGTGTGCAATAACAATAATAAAAACATAATTACATAACAGCAATAATGACAACATATTCAACGTAAATGATTATATTTATTGAAATAATAAATGGATTATTGTGAAATAGTCCATAGTTATTAGATCAAATATTAAACAACCAAAACCAAAACCAACCTATAAAAACTCATAAAAAGACTGAGTAAGCACATTGCTTATTTTATCAAGCACACATGACCAAAACCTGACCTTGTGTTTAACATACAGATAATCACACTTTACCCTACACCCTATTTAACATGATTGTAATGGTTATTTTTGGTAGATATGAATAAAAGTTGTATCCTACATTTAGTGTGAAAGCACAGGATGCATAGAATGGCACTGAAATTCTGATTAGAAAATTGTTGCACAACATAGCGTCTATATGGAAATCACTATCAACAATACCAATGTAGATCTATCCTTCAGCCCATCCCAAACCTTTTTGTAAGTAATGCCCAGATACAATATTTTATTTTTTATGTGTTTCATTTTGATTGTTTTTTTTTAAATGATTGATTTATTTGATGTTACATTTTTATGATTCAATTAATTGTTAGCACTTCCCCTTACAAACCCCATTTTGTGAAACCCTGCTCTAGCCTATAGACTCCTCTAGACTTGGTACATTTAGTTTATCTTTGTTGATCATTGTCCTCATTACTTTTTTTGCTGCTAAGTCTTGAGGTGGTTATTACCTGTCAAGTGCTAGCTTGTGAGTCCTGAGTGTTAACCTCTAAAGGGGTTAGTTACTTTGTTTCTCTTAACTATCACCGAAGTAGCATCAGTGATGCTATTCTGCCAAAACGATCTAAAAGATTTCAAATTATCATATTGAACATTTAACAGTTTTCATTCAAAGAAAATACTTAACATTTTAAAATAAAATTTGCAAATAACTGAGATGGTTTTATACAAACATTGGTATGATAGTTGATTCTAACATCTACAGATGAAAAAGAGTGCGTGGAAATCAAGTTTTGTGAAACAAAATATTTCCCTGAGCATGTTTATGTTGCACTGCATCATTGAAGGCCTTAAAGAAAAGAGAGATCAAAATAACAGTTTAGTTTTGGTCAGAATCATCAAGCAGATAATCAATAAACAATCACCCTCTGTCTAATTCTCTCTCTCTCTCTCTCTCTCTCTCTCTCTCTCTCTCTCTCTCTCTCTCTCTCTCTCTCTCTCTCTCTCTCTCTCTCTCTCTCTCTCTCTCTCTCAGTGTGTGAGAGTGTGTGCGTTGGGTGCTTGAGCATCTTCCCCTTTGCCTCTTGGTGCCCAAAGTGCCCTTTTGTCAAGGCAAAATTTCCTCTCCTTTTTTTGTAATTAAAGGCCCTTTTGTGGATGCCTGCCCAATCTAACTATTAGTAAAATTAATGAATAATAATTTAGCCGTAAATAAAATGACCCACATGATGACCTTTCACCTGACGAACTCATCCTGGGGAAAAAAATATCGCATCCGGGGCGATTCCTCGCGCTGCACGCGCATTTTTTAATTTTGCGCGGCTACGCCCACCATAGATATCTATGACGCCCACTACCAGAGGATACCTTCAACTCTGCGGCTGCTGATAAGTGGTGTTTCATTCTCAGCGAAGTGCTTTTGATGTTTGTTTACTTATTATTATTTTATGACGTGAAGACATGCAGATATGTTGTTTATATTGCTGTGTAGGCTGTAGAAGTAACGTTAGCTTGCTGTTTGAGGGAGAAAAGTTTCACGGGCGTCGAGGGGTCTGGTCTTTTTATGTTATTTGACTAAAAACTTATTTATACTTTAAACTATTATATTACAGTATTTATTTTAAAAACATAGAGTGCCTTAAAAATTATTATACCAACACTGGTAAGGCTTACCAGTATCTTATGTTTTGTGTGCAGCAGCCTCTGTGAACATCTCCCCTAGCTAGTGAGCCAGTTCCAAACACTGTCAGCAATCTTTACATCTCGTCATGGTCACATAAAACAATTTTAATCAGCTAAGATAATATATCTCCTATATGTTTGTTTTAATGTCTGCAGTCTCAGATCAACTCCAGCAGTATCAGCAGCAGCAGTAACAACAGCAACAGCAAAGGCAGCAAACTCACTTAAGGACTTTAGTAAGAATTTACCAGAACAGGTATCACATTAATGTTAAAAATCTTGTAAAGTATTAATTGCTGTATTTTTTTCTGTTTGCTTTGTTTTTATTTTCATTGTATAACTGTAACTCTTGTATTTTTGTAAATCAGTTTATGCCATGAAAATAGCCACAGATGCTTACATGGCATTAAATAAAACTATACTGTACGAAACATCGGCCACGTTGATTTTGTAGGAACACAGTTCACTATAACAGCTGTTCTTTATTATTCTGTATAACAGAGAAGAAAAAGCCATCAGGTTGGGACAACTTAAGATACTTAAGTTTCTAATCCCAGAGTTATTAATAGGTGCACATAATTATTTTTGTAACTTTTAAACTTAAAATTTGTCTTTTCTGTTCTGTTTCTTTTTCAAAACTGCATCAATGCATTTGATGCCGTATTGATACAGAATCATCCGTATTGATATATTACTGTATTGATATTTTGAGCACAGCCCTATTTAAAGCCTTGTTCCATGTGCCCCCTTTTATACTATGAGCACCTGCCCCTCCAGAGGTCTCTGCACGGCCCTGGTTTGTACAGTGTAAAATCACACACTTAGTCCCCATAAAACATGGACACTGTATGTGTGTGCGTGCGTACGTGCGTGCATGCGTGTGTGTGTTTGTGTGTGTGTGAATATGTAAATACATGATACCTCCTTTAAAACCATTTGCTCCCAGATTGTCTCCTTTTGGTTTCCTGTTAGAATAAAACCAAACCATTACAACCTTAGCCAAAGCCAATTGTAGATTATTTCATGCATAATATGAAATGCTCAATTTGAGATGTTCTGTGTTTACATAATTTGGGAAATAGATTTACCTCTCACTTCCATGTGATCTGGATATTTGCCCCTGTTTGTTGATGAAGTTTCTATTATTTTCACTGTATATTGCAGAAATCTTCTTCAACAGTTCATCTACTTGAATCTGATCATGTTTGTCCTTGTTGTTCAGTGTGTGAAGCCTTTCGCCATGCATCTCTACAAGACTTTTGAGCAGTGGACTCTCTCTTACATATTCATCAATGGCTTTGTCTTCTAGATCGTCCTTTCCAGAGAAAAGGATCATTGTATGTGTTACCGAATTGTCCAGATATGCATGAATGCGATCTGTCATTGTGAAGGTTTCCTCAGTAACTCGTCCCACTTTGATTACAATCATAATGACATGCGGCCCTGGACCGGCACGTGACAAAGACTTAGAGATTACATCTTCCACATCTTTTACATTTTTAATGCCAGGAGAATCAATCAACATTAAGTTCATCCCAGAACTGCTGGTCGTGTAAACCAATGTGTTGCTTTCAGTTTGGAAATTTTTCCCTAAAATGGTTTTAATGGTGGCAGTTTTTCCCACTCCAGCCATTCCCAGGACTACAACTCTGACTTGATCAGCTGGATTGTCTTGAGGTTTTGTAGTGTCTCTCCTGTTCCTCTTTATATGCACATCTGAACTTCCTGGCCCTGAATCAAATGTAATGAGATCTTCTGTGTCCGGTTTTGTATAAATTTTTTGACTTTGCATGTTACTCTTGGCACAGGTCATAGAATTTTCATTTGTTTTCTGTGTTTTTTTCAGTTCTTGCAACAACTTGTCCATATTCTTCACAGATGCACTATCTCTGTTGTTCCAGGTGTACACTCGATTTCCACATCTCTCAATAATGCTCTGCAATTCTCCTCTTTCCTCCTTAAGAAACTGATCAAAGGATTTTGACTCAAGGTTGTCGCAGTGTGAAAACAGAATTGAAGTATGATTCATAAAGTCATTTCCCAGAACCTGACTTAATCTTGAAACCATGGACATCTCTTTCGGTGTAAAGGAACCGATTGGAATGATCAGGAGAAAGGCATAAGGCCCATAAAGAGATACGATAGCTGTTTTTAGGTCCGCTTCAACCTCATTCTCTGAGATTTTAGTACAGTGCCATCCTGGAGTGTCCACAACTGTGACTTCCATTCCACTGATTCTCCCTGTTGCAGACTGGTATGACACGGTGACTGACTGAGTGGATGAAAGAGATGTAAAAACCTTTTTGCCAAGTATGGTGTTTCCTGTAGCACTTTTACCAGACCCAGTCGTACCAAGCAGGACAACCTGCAGTTTATCTTGGGCTTCCATAACCAATATAGACAGTGGAACTTTACCAAAAGCAAAGATATTTTCTGTAGAAAGAAAAAATAGTAATATGGCATTATATTATACGCAGAAAGTCTTTAAATTGAAATTATTTCATAATTTAACTTGTTAGAAACCCTACTTTCTTTCTTCTATAGTACACAAACCAGAAATTTTGAAGACCGTTTTCCAAATTTGTTTTCCCATTTCTTATAATTGCATGAAAAAAGCCAGAACAGTTTCAAATTTCTCCCTTTGGATAATTTTTCTCGTTTTTTTGTCTTCAAAGCAGAAAAAAAGAAGAAACCATCCATTTATCACATATTTGACCCTCTTCATGAACATAAAAAAACAATCTCTTCATTTTTGTTACATGTCTGTTTGTTTTTGGATTTCATTCTGTGTTAATTTTCTGTGTCCCAATGCGAAGGCTGCATCCTCCGAAGGCCACATTCGAAGGCCGGTTGTGACATTGTGACGAAGGCTACCCTGATTCAAAAGTGACGCCAAATGCACCCTTCGTTTCCCCGTGAAAGCAGTGTTGGGGGTAACGAGTTACAAAGTAACAGATTACAGTAATGATATTACTTTTTTGGGTAACGAAGTAAAGTAACACATTACACTAAAAATATCGGTAACTACACTACTTTACTAGACTATAGGAACGCGCTTTCCTCTGTTACCCAAGCCGTGTTTGCCTGTGTGTAAAGTTCTGTCTGTTTAAGTGGTGTGTGCATGTGTGCTGCCTGTGTGTGTGCTTGCCTGGGCACCGTTGCCATAGAGATCGATTTGAGTGACGTAGCTGCTGGTGCGAAGGAGAGAGGGAAATGGAGATACGGAGACGGAGACAGGGGGTTTCGGCCAGTGGCGATATTCACATTACTTTCAGTTTATTGCTTGAAAGGACAAAAATATTCGTGTGAAATGCACTCTATGCCCAGGCGACAAGTGTCTTTCAACTGCTGCCAACTCAATGAGCAACCTGTCCAAGCATTTGTCAGCCCAGCATGGCAATACAAAACTTGTGGCGAAAGATCCTGCTCGCCGGTCATTTGAAGGAGTCACTCAGCAGCCGACCCCGCCTAAACAAGCTAAGCTTTTCTCAAGTCTTGGAGCGCAGCAGGTAACACAAAACAAAATGAACAGGCTAGATGCAGGGTTCATTGTAGAAGACATGCCTCCCCTGTCGCATAAGGAGCAGTTTAATCACGCACATCCCGGTCAAGTACAGGTGCTGGATCTCATATATAATGCAAGTAACAAAGTAAAGATCCGCACACCGGAGAGCTCCTATTTACATGATTTATTAATGTGTGACGTTTTGGGCCTTTCGCGGCCCTTCCTCAGACTAACAGGAAACCCTTTTCTAGTCTCTGTGTCATGTGATTACACCACAAATGTGATTTATATGCCTATGGATATGTCCATTTTTTGACGGATGTTAGTTTTACACGGACAATGTGCAATAACCCATATGCGTGTTTATTTGTATATGTTTAGATATTTATATATGGATATATTGATATGTATATTTATTCCCTGTCTATATTTTTGCTTGATGAGTGTTTTGTGTATACATGGGCACGGTGCAATATTGGATGTGAATGTATTTATAAAAATGAATCCGGTAATTTTGTGGTGTAATCACATGACACAGAGACTAGAAAAGGGCAACTGTATAGTACTTCCTGTTAGTCTGAGGAAGGGCCGCAAAAGGCCCGAAACGTCACGCATTAATAAATCATGTAAATGAGAGCTCTCCGGTGTGCGGATCTTTACTTTGTTACATGCTTCCCCTGTCGACCATTGAATCACCCAGGTTTAGAAAAATACTAGATAAAATACCCGCGACTCGCAAGCCAACGTCCGACAGGAAAACATTTTCCCATTACCTGGATAAGTGTTATTCCGACATGGAATCGAAGCTCAAAAGAACTTTCGAGTCCCTGGATCATGTGTCTACCACCGCAGACATTTGGTCCGCCAACAAATAACAAAAGTTATTTAGGAATGACAGTGCACTGGATAGACAGCATTAGTTTTAAACGCGAGAAGGCTGCTCTTGCCTGCAAGAGGGTGAGAGGAAGACACACTTACGATGTCATAGCTAGCGAAATAGAACAGGTTCATTCAGCCTTTGGACTATCACATAAAGTAACAGCATGTGTCACTGATAATGGCAGCAATTTTGTAAAAGCCTTTAGAATGTTTGAATCCCATCCTGATGATGGGTCTGACTCTGTGAATGCTGATCGATTGCTCCTGTCTGATCGATTGCTCCTGTCTGCCCTGCTGCTGCTGTGTTGCATTAGTCTGCGTCTGTAAGCTTCGTATCTTTCTGTTTTAATCATTATTTACTATCATTCCTTGTTATTTATACTGCTAAATATAACTTAATCAACATCACACATTAACCTGACATCGCTAGCTTCAATCTAAATCGTTATTGCTAGCACAACACGCTAGTAATTCGCTAGCCTGTTAGCGTGCCATCCGTGCACTCTTTATTTTTTTTTATTTTTTTTCTCTCGCGCCTTTTACGAGTTACTGTGGTGAGTATCAGTCAACAAACACAGTGAGTCATGTCATCTCCTGCACCTCATGTAACATGTATAGCATTGCCTTCTCTGTCAGCACAGGATTTACATGTGATAAATGCAGGGAGATAGTCAGGCTGGCGGAGAAGATTTCAGAACTAGAAACACGCATCCAATCTTTAATCAAGGTTAATTGTAAGAGTGCAAGGGCTTTAGATACTGCTTTGGATCATAACACGGTTCCGGCTGAAGTTGAGCCCGTGCGGCAGGGCAACTGGGTGACGGTGAGGCGCTGTAGTCATGGGACAAAACACCGCTCTTCCGTTCCGATGACAACATCTAACAGATTCTCCCCACTCAGTGAAACACCCACTGAGAATTCTGTTGATTGTGCTCTAGTTATTGGTGATTCGATCACACAGAACGTGAAAATAGAGACACCAACCACCATAGTCACATGTTTGTCAGGAGCCAGAGCGCCTGACATCAAAGCAAATTTAAAAGTGCTGGCTAATGCTAATCGTAAATTCTCTAAGATCATTATTCACGTCGGCACTAATGATGTTCGACTCCGCCAGTCGGAGATCACCAAAATTAATCTTAAAGAGGTGTGTGAACTTGCAAGTACGATGTCAGGCACTGTAATTTGCTCTGGCCCCCTTCCTGTTCGCAGGAGTGATGAGATAGTCAGTGGATTGTCCTCGCTCAATGGCTGGCTGTCAAATTGGTGTCTACGTAATAATATAGAATTCATAGACAATTGGAAAAGTTTTTGGGGCAGACCTGACCTGTTGAAAAGAGATGGTATTCATCCCTCCTGGGATGGTGCTGCTCTTCTCTCTAGTAATATGGCACATAGTCTTAGAGCTCAAACATGACAGTCTGGGCCTCAGGTCAGGAAGCAGACAGACTGGCTAAACCGACCGTCTGCTAGCGGCCTCGCGTCACCAAGGTCAGATAAATCCCATCACATAGAGCCTCTTTCACCTAGCTATCATCATATAGAGACTGTGTCTGTTCCCCGAATTAGGACATACAAAAAACTCCTAAACTCATTCAAGGGTAAAAATTTAATTGATGTTCAACACAAAAAACAGATATAATACAAATGAGCAAATGATAAAGCTTGGGTTGCTGAATATTCGATCGCTTACTTCAAAAGCACTTATTGTTAATGATATGATTTCAGATAATAACCTAGATGTGCTGTGTTTGACAGAAACCTACGGAAGAGGATTAGGGCCAAGCAATAATAAAAAAATAAAACCATCTCGAGATTAAAGTCGTTATAATGCGAAATTAAACTCATAAAATTTTGCGAAAAAAAGTCTAAATACAATCTTGAGAATAAACTCATTACATTGAGAATAAAGTTGTTGTGTTTCAAGAAAAAAAACGTGAAAAACAATCGTGAGAATAAACTCATTCTCGAATAATGTTGTGTTTCGAGAAAAAAAGTCGAAATGAAATGTAGAGAATAATGCATTCGATCAGTGTTCATTGCATAGCCTACTGATAGAGGACATGGCAGAGTTGGATCACTTTGTCAAGCTATAGTTTAGACTTTCTTTCAGTAACAAAGAAATAGGCTAGCCTACTATCAACTTTAGCTAATTATGACAGAATAATAATAGCATCCGAACTTTAAAGAGAATTTGCAAGCGGCTAATCGAGGTTTCGTGGTTTCCCAGGATACCATAAGACGGAAGACGCATTACTAAACTCAATGTAACGACTGTAACCATCTATACAGCCATTAATGGCAATGCCGTACGGTTTTAATTTACCATAGCTGTCCAAATGCTAGAGTGCATTAAAATATATTCAATATAAAACATATATTGAATATTCAATTATTTTAATGATCACAATTAAAGTTTTAATTTTATTAAATTGAACAAGCGCAACATTCAGCATTCAAACAAATATTCTAAAAGATGTATTATTAATAATAATAATAATGTTATTTCAAAATAATATCTCGTTATTTCGAAATAATATGTGTGTGTGCAACAAGCAAGATGTGCATTTGTAAATCCGGTGTCGCGTGCATTTATTTTTATTAATAAACTAGTGTTTTCTGACAGTGTTGGCTGCAAAGATGAAGTTGACGATCGCCATATTCGTAGTGAACGCACCTATAGAGTGAAATGCACATAATGGATTACATAATTAGAGAGTAGCCTTTTTCTTTTCGTTTTGAATTATTTCGTTTAAAGACATTTCAAGCTTTGTGTATTTGATGTATTTCTTATGTCTGTGTGAGGCATATACTGAGTTTCGTTAAGTTAGGATGAGATGCGCTCCAGTTAACGTGCAGTGCAAGTGACGCGCGGGCGCCTCCATGATTATATTGTCTGTTATATTTGCTAAAATTAAGATACAATTTATACAAAACGAAATTCACTTTAAAGAAAGGTTTTCTACAAAACAAAACTTAATGAAGTGGTCAAAATCATGTCTGACCCACTCCATGTCTCTAGGTATATTGCGTATCCTATCTTACTCGTGCTGTTCACTTTTCATAAATCAACATAAATGGAAAAAAATATATATATTAACAAATATGAAACTATCCATCCATCCATCCATCTTCTACCGCTTTATCCGGGGCCGGGTCGCCGGGGCAGCAGTCTAAGCAGGGATGCCCAGACTTCCCACTCCCTAGACACTTCCTCCAGCTCTTCCGGGGGGACACCGAGGCGTTCCCAGGCCAGCCGGGAGACATAGTCTCTCCAGCGTGTCCTAGGTCTTCCCCGGGGTCTCCTCCCGGTGGGACATGCCCAGAACACCTTCCCGGGAAGGCGTCCAGGAGGCATCCGGAAAAGATGCCCGAGCCACCTCAACTGACCCCTCTCGATGTGGAGGAGCAGCGGCTCTACTCTGAGCTCCTCCCGAGTGACCGAGCTTCTCACCCTATCTCTAAGGGATCGCCCAGCCACCCTGCGGAGAAAGCTCATTTCGGCCACCTGTATCGGGGATCTTGTCCTTTCGGTCATGACCCACAGCTCATGACCATAGGTGAGAGTAGGAACGTAGATTGACTGGTAAATCGAGAGCTTTGCCTTGCGGCTCAGCTCCTTCTTCACCACGACAGACCGGTACAGGGACCGCATTACTGCAGAAGCTGCACCGATCCGCCTGTCAATCTCCCGTTCCATCCTTCCCTCACTCGTGAACAAGACCCCAAGATACTTAAACTCCTCCACTTGAGGCAGGAGCTCTCCACCAACCTGAAGCGGGCAAACCACCCTTTTCCGACTGAGGACCATGGCCTCGGATTTGGAGGTGCTGATTTTCATCCCAGCCGCTTCACACTCGGCTGCAAACCGTCCCAGTGCATGCTGGAGGTCCTGGCTTGATGAGGCCAACACGACAACATCATCCGCAAAGAGCAGAGATGAAATCGTGTGGTCCCCAAACCTGACCCCCTCCGGCCCCTGGCTGCGCCTAGAAATTCTGTCCATAAAAATTATGAACAGAACGGGCGACAAAGGGCAGCCCTGCCGGAGTCCAACACGCACCGGGAACAAGTCTGACTTACTGCTGGCAATACGAACCAAGCTCCTACTCCGGTCGTACAGGGACCGAATAGCCCTTAGCAAAGGGCCCCGGACCCCATACTCCCGGAGCACCCTCCACAGGCTGCCGCGAGGGACACAGTCGAATGCCTTCTCCAAATCCACAAAGCACATGTGGATTGGTTGGGCAAACTCCCATGAGCCCTCCAGCACCCTGTAGAGGGTATAGAGCTGGTCCAGTGTTCCACGACCGGGACGAAAACCACACTGTTCCTCCTGAATCCGAGGTTCTACTATCGGCCGGATTCTCCTCTCCAGTACCCTGGCATAGACTTTCCCAGGGAGGCTGAGAAGTGTGATCCCCCTATAGTTGGAGCACACCCTCCCATCCCCCTTCTTGAAAAGAGGGACCACCACCCCGGTCTGCCAGTCCAAAGGTACTGTCCCCGACCGCCACGCGATGTTGCAGAGGCGTGTCAGCCAAGACAGCCCCACAACATCCAGAGACTTGAGGTACTCAGGGCGGATCTCATCCACCCCCGGTGCCTTGCCACCGAGGAGTTTCTTGACTACCTCGGTGACTTCAGCTTGAGTGATGGACGAGTCCGCCTCCGAGCCCTCAGCCTCTGCTTCCTCAATGGAAGACGTGACGGCGGGATTGAGGAGATCCTCGAAGTATTCCTTCCACCGTCCGGTGATATCCCCAGTCGAGGTCAACAGCTGCCCACCTCCACTGTAAGCAGCGTTGGTAGGCCACTGCTTCCCCCTCCTGAGGCGCCGGACAGTTTGTCAGAATCTTTGTCAGGCCGACCGATAGTCCTTCTCCATGGCCTCACCAAACTCCTCCCAGGCCCGAGTTTTTGCCTCCACAACCAGCCGGGCTGCAGTCCGCTTGGCCCGTCGGTACCCATCAGCTGCCTCAGGAGTCCCACAAGCCAGCCAGTCCCGATAGAACTCCTTCTTCAGCTTGACGGCATCCCTTACTTCCGGTGTCCACCACCGGGTTCGGGGATTGCCGCCTCGACAGGCACCGGAGACCTTACGGCCACAGCTCCGAGTGGCCGCGTTGACAATGGAGGTGGAGAACATGGTCCACTCGGACTCAATATCTCCAGACTCCCTCGGGATCTGGTCGAAGCTCTGCCGGAGGTGGGAGTTGAAGATCTCTCTGACAGGAGATTCGGCCAAACGTTCCCAACAGACCCTCACAGTACGTTTGGGTCTGCCGAGTCTGTCCAGCTTCCTCCCCCGCCATCGGATCCAACTCACCACCAGGTGGTGATCAGTTGACAGCTCCGCCCCTCTCTTCACCCGAGTGTCCAAGACATACGGCCGGAGGTCGGATGAAACGACCACAAAGTCGATCATCGACCTCCGGCCTAGGGTGTCCTGGTGCCATGTGCACTGATGGACACCCTTATGCTTGAACATGGTGTTCGTTATGGACAAGCTGTAACTAGCACAGAAGTCCAATAACAGAACACCACTCGGGTTCAGATCAGGGGGGCCGTTCCTCCCAATCACGCCCCTCCAGGTGTCACTGTCGCTGCCCACGTGGGCGTTGAAGTCCCCCAGTAGAACGACGGAGTCCCCAGTCGGAGCACTTTCCAGCACCCTTCCCAGAGACTCCAAGAAGGCCGGGTACTCTGCACTGCCGTTCGGCCCGTAAGCACAAACGACAGTGAGAGACCTATCCCCGACCCGAAGGCGTAGGGAAGCGACCCTCTCGTTCACCGGGGTGAACTCCAACACATGGCGGCTGAGCTGGGGGGCTATAAGCAAACCCACACCAGCCCGCCGCCTCTCACCATGGGCAACTCCAGAGTGGTGAAGAGTCCATCCTCTCTCGAGGAGTGTGGTTCCAGAGCCCAAGCCGTGCGTAGAGGTGATCCCAACTATCTCTAGTCGGAATCTCTGAACCTCACGCACAACCTCAGGCTCCTTCCCCGCCAGAGAGGTGACATTCCATGTCCCTAGAGCTAGATTCCACGTCCAGGGATCGGGTTGTCTAGGCCCCGCCTTCGACTGCCACCCGATCCACTTAGCACCGGCCCCTTACGGTCCCTCCTGTAGGTGGTGGGTCCACGGGAGGGTGGCCCCACGTCGCTCCTTCGGGCTGAGCCCGGCCGGACCCCATGGGGGGAGGCCCGACCACCAGGCGCTCGCATACGAGCCCCAACCCCGGGCCTGGCTCCAGGGTGGGGCCCCGGCTGCGCCATACCGGGCGACGTCACGGTCCTCTGTTTTTTTTGCATCATAAGGGTTTTTGAACCGCTCTTAGTCTGACCCGTCGCCTAGGACCTGTTTGCCTTGGGAGACCCTACCAGGGGCATATAGCCCCAGACAACATAGCTCCTAGGTTCATTCGGGTACTCAAACCCCTCCACCACGGTAAGGTGGCAGTTCAAGGAGGGGCTTCAACCTCGTCTGAAAGGCAGAGGGGGAGGTGTTGCTGTAATTTATAGTAATATCTTCAGAATTACTGAGAAGTCAAGTTTTAAATATAATTCTTTTGAAGCATTGGTGCTTAATGTAGCACTATCTAGTGTAAATGATAAATCACGTTTAACGTTTGTGCTGGCTACTGCACCAGGGCACCATACAGACTTTATCAAAGAATTTGCTGATTTTCTATCAGAGTTAGTACTGGCTACAGATAAAGTCCTAATTGTTGGTGATTTTAATATACATGTGGATAACGAAAAAGATGCATTGGGATTGGCATTTAAAGACATTCTGAATTCAATTGGAGTTAGACAACACGTGTCAGGACCTACTTATTGTCGTAATCATACTCTAGATCTAATATTATCACACGGAATAAATGTTGATGCCGTTGAAATACTGCAGCAGAGCAATGACATCTCAGATCATTATCTAGTCTCGTGTAAATTACATTTAGCCAAGGCTGCAAAGCCGACTCCATGTTACAAATATGTTAGACCTATCACTTCTGCCACTAAAGATTGCTTTATTAATAATCTTCCTGATCAGTTTCATCATCTCAGCATCTCAGATAGCTTAGAAGAACTCGATATTGCAACAGAAACTTTTAACTCTCTCTTTTCCAGCACTTTAGACACAGTTGCTCCGTTGCGCTTAAAGAGGATTAAAGAAAATAGTCCAACGCTGTGGTACAACGAGCACACTCGGGCCCTTAAGAGAGCAGCCAGAGAGATGGAGTGCAACTGGAAGAAAACAAAACTAGAGGTATTTCGGATTTCATGGAAGGAGAGCTTGATTACTTACAGAGAGGCTTTAAAAGCTGCTAGATCTGCTTATTTTCAACCCTGTTAGAAGAAAATAAACATAATCCTAGGTATTTATTTGAAACGGTGGCTAAACTAATGAAAAAGAAAGCTTCAAGCCCAGAAGTTTCCAAGCAACACAGCAGTAATGACTTTATGAACTTCTTCACTTATAAGATTGATAATATCAGGGAGAAAATTATAACTATGCAACCGTCTACTACAGTATCGCATCAGGCAGTGCACTGTAGTCTCCCTGAGGAAAAATTTGATTAATTTATTGCTATAGGAGAGGAAGAATTTACTAAACTCGTTAAATCATCTAAATCGACAACATGTATGTTAGACCCTAAACCGACTAAGCTACTGAAAGAGATGCTTCCAGAGGTCATAGATCCTCTTCTTAATATCATTAATTCATCTTTAGCCGCTTTCCGACCAAGTAGTTACAAGAACTTAGTTATAGGAACTGTCCACTTCTAAATAGTTCTATGAACTACTCTCCCCCAAACTCGGTTTTGCTGTTTGCGTTCGCACTGGCCAAGTGGCCACAGGAACTGGTAGGAGGGGTAAGGGAGTGACGCAAGCACGGGGACTTTTATTTTGACGGCGCGACGGACCCTTATTTTGGCGGCGCTGAGAACGCCAGAGCAAACAATGCTCGCATTCTCTGTGTTTATTAGTTAGCGATCTGTCTAACAGTACTGTTTAATATGTTATTAGATAGAACTGTTATAGAAAGTAGACAGTATATGAAAAAAAATGTATTAGCCTATGCCGTGTGGTTGATGTCCAGTGTTGCTAGCTGGGAAGATAAACATAATCATGTTTGGCTTGGTCCCCTCAAACTTGCGTTGGATTTTCTCTTCAGCATAAAGGTTTAGAGACCCATCTATCACTGTTTTCCATGTTTGTATAGTTAGTTTCTGGAGTAAATATATAGGCTATAATCTGTGTGTTTACATTATAGCTGTTTTAAAAATGGCGGGTGCTGGTGTTCCGCGTGCTTTCGGTCAATCAGCGTACACTAACGTCACGGGTAGTTCCTATAGTGCTGGTTTAGACCCTACTCTGAAGTAGGACCTAAATTAGTTCCTCCAAATGGAGTTCCTAGAACTAAAATCGTTCCTAGTTCCTGAGGTGCGAACACGCTGACATCCGAGTACTTTAGACAATAGTTCTAGGAACTGTGAAAAGGTTCCTCCGGTCGGAAAGCGGCTTTTGTCTCTAGGATACGTACCAAAAAACTTTAAGCTGGCTATGATTAAACCGCTTGTTAAAAAACCGCAAATTGATCCTACAGAATTAGTCAATTACAGGCCGATCTCGAATCTACCTTTTCTGTCAAAGACACTAGAAAAGGCGGTATCCTCACAACTGTGTCCCTTTCTTGAAAGAAATGATATCTGTGAGGATTTTCAGTCCGGATTTAGACCGTACCATAGTACTGAGACGGCTCTCGTTAGAGTAACAAATGATTTGCTCTTATCATCCGATCGTGGTGTTACGACCTATTAGTGTTACTCGATCTTAGTGCTGCATTTGACACCATTGACCACAACATTCTTTTAAATAGACTAGAAAACTATGTTGGCATTAGTGGAATTGCACTAGCATGGTTTAAATCATACTTATCTGACCGTTATCAGTTTGTAGCAGTAAATGAAGAGATGTCTCATCGATCACAAGTTCAGTATGGCGTACCACAAGGCTCAGTACTAGGACCGCTGCTGTTCACTCTGTACATGCTACCATTAGGAGATATCATTAGGAAACATGGAATTAGTTTTCACTGTTATGCCGACGATATTCAGCTCTGGTAACACTTTATAATAACGTTCAGTTGTAAGGCATTTATAAGTGGTTGGTTAATGATGAACTAATCATTTACAGAACATTCATAAATGATTAGCAAGTGATATACTAATATTTTATGTATGTTTTGTAAATTCCGTTACAAGTCATTTACAATTGATTAGTTAATGATTAACTAATCATTTACAAAACATGACTATGCATTCATAAATGATTAATAAGTGATATGTTCATTATTTTATGTATGTTTTGTAGATTCAGTTAGAAGTCATTTACAATTGATTAGTTAATAATTAACTAATCATTTACAAAACATGACTATGTGTTTCATAAATGTTTAATAAATTATGTTACATTTTTTTTAAATGTTTTGCTCACATCAGGTGCACAGTGGTTAAAGACTCCATGTGTTTCAGAGAAGACAGCTGTCTATACCCTCACCAGTAAGCACTTACACTGCAGTGCACACTACACACTACACTACAGAAGACAGCTGTCTATACCCTCACCAGTCAGCATTTACACTGCAGTGCACACTACACACTACACTGCAGAAGACAGCTGTCTATACCCTCACCAGTCAGCATTTACACTGCAGTGCACACTACACTACACTACACACTACACTGCAGAAGACAGCTGTCTATACCCTCACCAGTCAGCACTTACACTGCAGTGCACACTACACACTACACTGCAGAAGACAGCTGTCTATACCCTCACCAGTCAGCATTTACACTGCAGTGCACACTACACTACACTACACACTACATTGTTCAACACCTGTTATAGATGTGTAAACGCATGAATAAATCATTTACAACCCTTTCTGCATCCCCTAATCTAAAGTGTAAACTATTCATCACTTGTAAATGTGTTACACATCATTCGTAGATTACCACTTTAAGAATCAAAAAGGCATAAGATCAACGAATCGAATCTACGAATGTATATGTTACACATTTACAAGTGATGAATAGTTTACACTTTAGATTAGGGGATGCAGAAAGTGTTATAAATCATTTACAACACTTTCTGCATCCCCTAATCTAAAGTGTAAACTATTCATCACTCGTAAATATGTTACAAATGATCTGTACATGTATTCAAGGCATTTACAGCACTTTCTGCACCATCTAATTGCTACACACATACAAACAATACATTATTTATTAAACATTTGTATATGATTAGTTAATCATTTACTAATCAATTGTAAATGACTTCTAACTGAATCTACAAAATATATATACAGTAATTAATATATCACTTATTAATCATTTATGAATGCATAGTCATGTTTCGTAAATAATTAATTAATCATTTACTAATCACTAGTAAATGACTTGTAACGGAATTTACAAAACATACATAAAATGTTAGTATATCACTTGCTAATCATTTATGAATGTTCTGTAAATGATTAGTTCATCATTAACTAACCACTTATAAATGCCTTACAACTGAACGTTATTATAAAGTGTTACCGGAACGTGGGTGTGTGTGTGTGTGTGTGTGTGTATTGGGGTGTGCTCTTTGATACCAATCTTTCATTTGAAAGTCACGTGTCTAGTATCTGTAAAACCGCATTTTTCCATCTTAAAAATATATCTAAATTACGCCATATGCTCTCATTGACAAATGCGGAACAATTAGTTCATGTGTTCATGACCTCAAGGCTAGATTATATTAATGCTCTACTGGGTGGTTGCCCTGCACGCTTAATAAACAAACTACAGCTAGTTCAAAACGCAGCAGCTCGAGTTCTTACCAGAACCAGGAAGTATGACCATATTGCCCCGGTTCTGTCAACACTGCACTGGCTCCCTATTAAACACTGTATAAATTTTTAAATATTGCTGATTACTTACAAAGCACTAAATGGTTTAGCTCCGCAGTACTTGAGCGAGCTCTTAACGCATTATACTCCTTCACGTCTATTGCGATCTCAAAATTCCGGCCAGTTGATAATACCTAGAATATCTAAATCGACTGCTGGCGGCAGATCCTTCTCCTATTTAGCACCAAAACTCTGGAACAGTCTTCCTACCATTGTCCGGGAAGCAGACACACTCTGTCAGTTCAAAGCCAGATTAAAGACACATCTCTTTGACCTAGCATTCACATAATACATTATAGACTTCTATAATTCAATGTCAGGCTGCATAGATTAGGTCAGCCGGAACCGGGAACACTTCCCATAAATCCTGATGTACTCGTTACATCATAAGAAGAATGGCATCTACGCTAATTTTAGTGTCTTTGTTTATCCCGAGGTTTTCCCGCAGCCTGCCGGATTCAGATCTGATGAAGGCCCTTCGCCTGGACCCGATGACAACGCAGTGCTGAAGTGCCAACTAGTCTCTCCCTATGGAGGATCCCTTTACCACTCTACAGATAAAGCGTCGTCGGGAAAACTCAATTTGCGTACCTACCCCGAATTGACAAATAAAATAAAATTCTGTATCAAAATTTATAAGGGAAGACCAGTACTTTGTTAAGGCTTGGTCTGTAGGGAATTCCAAACCTGCGCACATATATTCAAACGCACATAACTATAGAACCAGTTCTTAATGCGCATGTGAACGCCATCAGCGTTTCTCACAGGTTCGCGTTTAAAGTCTGTGTAGAGAGAATGGTGTCGTCTTAGCGGCCCCTAATTTAATAACTAATGATCGTTGCGACGGAAGCAAATCAATCAAAACTAACTTTAGCTGGAAAATAACTTTATTAAAGAACCGCTATAAAGCCAAAATAATCTCTGTTACCTTAAATTATACGTTTATCTCTGTAAAGCTGCTTTGAAACAATCTACATTGTTCAAAGCGCTATATAAATGAAGATGACTTGACTTGACTTGACAAGGAGAAGATGATTGCTACTACGGCACCAAAGATGAGAAGAGAAGAGATGCTGTGCCATGCTAATTTCCATGAAAACCATGCTAATTTCTGAGTGTCGTGCCCGGATTCCTGAAGAGCCACTGATGAGACAAGCAGTTCAGAGCCCTGCCACCTCCAGTCACAATTACTTTTTTTGAATTTGAAGAGGAGTTTTCCTACACCGCAGAGACTGAAGTCATGGAGTACTTAAAATTGCCCGGATCTGACTGGGAGGTTCTCTCCAGGTTCCCCAGGATTAAGGAAATTGCAAAGCAGTACAACACTCCAATACCGTCAAGTGCACCGGTTGAAAGGCTTTTTACAGCCTGGGCAGTATTGTTCTGACCCCAAGGAGGAACAGGCTGTCAGCTAAAAGATTCGAAAGACTTTTACTTATGCGATACAATCGTTATTTCGAAGAATAGAGAGAAAAATTTATTGAATGGAACTTTTTGTTGCACTTTCTGTTTTCACTGTTACACTTTTGTTGCGTGCATTGTGATAATTGCAACACACAATAATTCATTAATAGGTTCAAGAGTTTGTGACTTGGTATGTTACCGCCTCTGGAAGCCACATCTCCAGGAGGCAGAGGAGAGCGAGCTAAGGGGAAAATAATCTTTTTGGGATGACGCGAATTTTCTGTTTATTTAATTATGTGCATTTTCTGTTTCCTTTTTATGGGCTTAAGTATATTTTAAATTAAGATTTTATTTTATGGGATAAAGTGACCTTTATTTTTATATTTTTCATTGACCACTTCATTTTTTTTTTTTTTTTTTTTTTTTTTTTTGCCATGAACCTAATAAAAAGCTGGTTTTGTTCTCAGGAGAAGAGTTTTGTTCTCATGTTTCCCAAAGCCTGTGTTTTGAAACTTGTGTGTTGACCCCATTTTAAAATGACCCAACCATAGCCTCCTTTATCCTGTTGTTTGTGGATTTTACAGTGAGGCATATTTCTTTGTGCAGATGTTCTGCAGATGTTCTTTCATATGGTTTTACACGCCATTTTGTATACATTTATACAATAAACACTATGCAGACAGGTGATGATAGGGCTATGATGTTTGTCCATGTACTGTATCTACACAGTAAATTAAGAAACAGGAAAGTAAAGTAATAAGTAGTGAAGTTACTTTTCAAATGCAGTAACTAGTAAAGTAATCTCATTACAATTTACTGAAGTAACTAGTAACTAATTACTTTTTTCGAGTAACTACCCCAACACCGATCCTGCGGATCTACAGATCTATGTCTGTAAAACATAATCAGTATTTTTGTCTTAGGGCCTGTTTACACCTGGCCACTTCATGTGTTTTCTGTGATTGGATAGTCATTGAATGTCCCTTGACATTTAAACCATTATGATGGCAGCCTCCATTTTAGGAGAGTCTAGATTTGTGCTAATTTTTATGTGGTGTAGCTGTCTTTCATGGTAACACCATAGACTTTATTAACAGTGTAGAGATGCAGACCTTGATGTAATGGTGTTACATTATGTTTGTTTATTCTGCTTGAAGGTTTTTAGACCCTTTTCTTTTCTTTTCTTTTTTTAAACACTTTCTCTTAAGTACTGTTGCTTTCGTCAACGAAAATTATGACGAAATATTGTCGTCAACGAACCGTTATCACCTGACGAAAACGAGACGACACAAGACGTAAATGCTGGTCATGTGACGATGACTAAAATACATGCATAATGCAATATCGTTGACGAATAAAAACGAGACTAAATGTGATTTACAAAATAAAAACTATGCTAAAATGTTTCTTCATTTTCGTTGACCAAAACGAGACGAGACGAAATGTTATAACGTCACGACGAATGAGAGAGTTGTGCGTGAACCCATAGCTTTGTCGGCTTTAAATTCTGGTTTGCGATCTGGTCACCCGACCCGATTATCAGCGAATTTAACAATATTACTCCATTAGTTATTCCATTAAAATGTCTCATTGGTATATTTGACACATTCATAATCATTACTTTTGCCGGTTCTTTGTGACAGCTGTTATGTGTGTTATTGGCAGCGTCACCCTCCGGTTAGCCTACATGAACGCGTCACAGCATCAGCACCAGAACATGGAGATTTTATTTTAGAGAATAATCGCACAACCTATTCGATATTCTAGAATTAAATAAACTAATCGAATATCCAAAAATCGTGACTCATCCCTGCTGGGAATCTCTTGTTTCTTTTCCCAAATCTTCACTCACATCTCACCCATTTTCTAAAGGTATTATAAACGTGTCTTCATTGGTTTGCTTTTAATTAGGCCTATTATATTCGTATTCTTTACTGTGGTAACTAGAAAAACACTGTAGGACAGATAGCCTACATTTGTACTTGCATGTCAAATTCTTTTTAACACAGTTTGTGCTTGTTATATTAGACATAGGGCGCGTCAAGTTTAGTTGTAAAGCGCGTTTGACACGCGCGGGGGATTTTTAGTTTCACTTTCTCTGGCAGCGCAATCTCAAACATAGCCTAAATATTTCGCCCTTGTGGAGAATAAAATTCGCTCTTCAGACCAATTTACATCAAGTAGAAAACACGAAGATATCATAAAGAGATCGATGGTCTCTTTCCTGCTCGTGTCCCACATCCCTCTCAAAGCGCAGAGTGGTAGGCTATATCACGCGTCTTTGTGTGGAAATATAAAACGAGTTTTTATTTTTTTAAATAACCCCCCAACCACCGCCGGTAGTTGGTCCATTACCGCGGTGGTAAAAAAAACTGCCACCGTCACAGCCCTAAGATAACCTTGTTTGAAATTCTATATTGACTGGATTAAATAGAATTACATTACTAAAAAGAAACTAAAATACAATTTTCATTGACTAAAACTACACTATAATGTCATTAGTTTTCGTCGACTAAAACTAGACTAAAATGTCATCAGTTTTCGTTGACTAAAACTAGACTAAAATGTCATCAGTTTTCGTTGACTAAAACTTGACTAGACTAAAAAGAGTATGAACGTGACTAAAACTAATAAAAACTAAAACGAAAGCTTGACACAAAGACTAGACTAAAACTAAAATTAAAACAGGCCGCCAAAAACAACACTACTCTTAAGGGCTGTAATTTCAATAAAGCAGTTAAACTGAATTTTATTAAACTATTTATTTAAAGTTGAAAGTTGAAACCTACTCATTTTAAAACAAACCAGAATTTTACTTCAGATATTGATAATACCACTGTAATAGGTGTTAAAGTGTCGCCAGTTTTTGATTTGAATTTCTTAAGTCATTAAGCTCTTATGTTACTGGATATAGCCTATTAAACAATCTTAAAATACATAGTTTACTTGGTTTAAAGGATTTTTTTTCTTTTACAAATTTTGTGTCTCATTTGCCACCACAATTAAAGAATGACCTAGCTATTGTTGAAACACCATTAATTATAACATTAAATGCAAGCCTTCTAATATAGAAATCAAACCTAGCCCCAACTCTAAATATAACCTTAACCATAGGCCTACCATTTTAATATAATTAAAAGTTACTGTACAGTTTCAAAATTAAAGTACTTTAAAAACTGGGAAAACAAACAGTGTGGTTTTGTCTCAATTTTCAGACTTTACCAACAGAATACACTCTTTCAGTGAAGAAAAAGATCAACATCACAGTTCTACCATATATTTGAGAGAAAAGAAGCAGCACTTTGATCTACCAGTAGTGGCTTTTTCATGAACTCCAATTGTTTTATGCATAATGATGCATTAAATAGGTAATTGCAAAGCGTAGTATGTCTATTTTGCTCTCTTAAAAATCCACAATATTGTCAAAAATATAATATTATATAATACACGGATGACATTAAATCTTTTTGATTAGGTTAGTAATTAATTATTTTTATTATCATTATAAAAAAAATTTAAAAAATGCAGAGGTCCACTATTTTGAATCTGACTGTTGTGCCACTTCTCGGTCCTCTTTCAATGTATTTCTTATGAGCACAGCTCATCAGTGTCAAAGACATCCATAGAACATTTTGGACTACAACTGAGTTCTGTGTGAACCAGCCCAAAGATCCAAAAAAAAAATCAAAAAAAAAAAAAAAAAAAATCAAACAATAGCAAATCACAAACACTTACCTTCAGAAAGCAAGTCTTCCTTTGAATCATGTCCTCTTATTTCCCTTCCTATATAGTCATCAGAAAACTCATTTGCATAAAAAGGGGTTCTTCTAGTAATTTATGTAAAACAGGAGGAGTTAAACAGAGCTATATATAATGATGGCTAAAAATCCAGCAATAAACACATCTGATCTTCTGAAGTATCTGAAAGAGCAAATTCAGTCAGCAGAGAATCATTTACAGCACTACAGCACCCACAATGAGTAAGTACTAAATATAACTTATTGTCAGTTTCTGTTCATTTAAAAAAGGACAAACAATTAATGATCTGATTATGAAAACTAAATGCATTGTTTATATTTATAATCAATTACAATGACAAAAATAATTTGGCAAGAGATGTGGAGCACACAAGACTCAGAAACAATGAGGACTTTAAATCAAGAAAGTTGCAGAATTAGATTCCTGCATCATTACACAAGTGTGTGTCCATTAGGGGAAACAAATGAGAAAAAAAAGTAATTGTTGTTGTTTCTTCACCAACTGCAATATTATACATATTATATAATGGATATAATTGTAATTGCAGTCACACACACATAAAGTAATCCCTAAATGCATCTCGGTGAATCAAGTGTGCTCAGCATTCAGTGAAATATTCCACACAGCAACATTTATATTTTAGGAAGTGGGGTCCATTTCTAATGTGATCATCACATTGAGGGAAATCCATGTTTTATAACATGACTACAAACAATTGTGTTTCTCTTTAAATGACAAATATATGTTCAATAATGTCAACAGGTGACCTACGCATTGTTATGGTTGGTAAAACAGGAGTTGGCAAGAGTGCTTCAGGAAACACCATTCTTGGAACCAAGGCATTCGCGTCAGAAGCAAGAGCTACATCAATCACTAAAAACTGCTCATCTGGATCACACATGATAAATGGCAAGTCGGTTGTTATTGTGGATACTCCTGGTCTGTATGACACACACATGAGTAATGAAGAAGTCATAAATGAGGTTCTGAAGTGCATCACTATTGTGGCCCCAGGTCCTCATGTCTTTCTTCTCGTGCTTTCCATTGGGCGCTTCACTGATGAGGAGAAACATACTGTTAAACTGATTCAGCGAGTCTTTGGCATAGATGCACAGCGACACATGATGATCTTGTTCTCCGGGGCAGATAATCTTGAAGATAGACCAATTGAAGATTTTGTTGCCGAATCTCCAGATCTGAATGAGGTGATTAAGTCGTGCAGCGCGAGGTACCATGCATTCAACAACAGAGAGAAGTCAGATCGAACACAAGTTGATCAGCTCATGGGGAAGATTGAGGTCATGATGAGACACAACAAAAACAGCTATTATAGCTACCACATGTTCACAATGGCCAATGACCTCAAAAATAAAGTGAAAAGCGTGAAAGAAAAAGATGAAATCATTGCTAAACTGAAGGCTGAATTAAGAGCTAAGCAAAAAGAAGCAGGTGGCGGAGACTCATGTGTCATATTGTAGGATTGAGTGTGTGAATGATTTCTCACAATGTCTCAATTCTCACCAACAGAGAACAAGGAAACACAGAATCAGAACTTACAGTCAGAATATTAACATTAAATCAGTTAAACAATCATAGTAGACGTATAGCCAAATCATTTATGTTTTTCATAATCTTTTCTTTTTTTATATAAAGCACTGTGCAAATGTTTTAGGCACTTGTGAAAACTGCTGTAAAATGAAGACTTTTAAAAAATAATAATGTCATGAATAGTTTTTATTTACTATTATCTCTCTCAGAAAATGGCGGGGAAGCATTGTTCTGTAAATGATGGACAGCCTTGTCAATGGCGGGGAAAGAGTTTACGTCTATTAACTTTATCAAATCAATAGTTGATTAGAGAAGAAAATCTTCTTGATTCATTGGGAATTTGGTGGTGGTGAGATGTCTACAGACTATATGTATTATTGTCCTCTTGTTAGCTGTTGACAATTAACCATTGTTCTGTTATGTTTGATTTGCTATGTTAATTCGGCTATTTGGGGGCCTACTTTCCCATTTATATTTGTCAGTAGTGTGGTTGGAAATATATGCAGTCTGAATAAAACTCAAAATCCAAGAATCACTCAGTTCTTTGTGGCTCAATACATAGGCCTTTCATTATATCTTAGTTTTACTCTTTTCCTGTAATTACTAATACACATGTCCTGAAACCTAAAATACTGTACGTTGTAAAAATACAAAAGCAAAACTATAAACTCAGTTGTATATGAAGCTCTATAACTAGACAAGATAAACACTATACTAAAAATATGTTGGCTTTCTTTTAATTCAAACCTTGCCTTCAAAGTTAAAATATAGTCTGTTGGTCTAAATTAAAATGTGACACATTTCCAAACAGTTAAATAGATTTATCTTAACTTAAACTATAGGTGAAATTATCCTATATGAATGAGGTCACATTTCATTTGACTCATTCTGTGCATTTCTACTGTAAAATTATTCATTATTTTTAATCCAGTGCTGTTGCCATAGCAGCAGCCATGGAATCCAAGTTAAATGTACCAAAGTCAGTTAAAATGAATTGCTAGCATAAAATATATTTGCATGCTAAAAATATATATATATTTGCTTTAATCATGCAAATGCAATGAACAAGTGCTTGTCACTCCACTGTCATCAGTGGCATCAATTCACTAAGAGTCAATGTGTGGCAAGATCAGAAGACGCCATCCACTCTAACAATATCACATGACAATATCAATTCAGTTAAGTGTAGAACAAAAGAGAGAAAGACAAAACTGCAAAATCAGACACAAATGTTTTGCTAAACCTTTTCATTATGTTATCATAAAACAAAGAGCCCAAGAAAGTTTTTACAATGTTATTTGTACTTGATGACTGTGTTTATTAGATGTTATTATTAATGTTTGCTAAATGTTTTCAGAATGTTCACATAAAAAATGTGAAGTGAAAATGTTCTTACAACAATAAGCATTCTTGGTACATCCTTGACTCAAATTATATCACTAATGTTCTGTGTTAACATCAGCAAAGATGTTTATCATCCTTGAACATCCTTTTTTTATTAACACTCCCACAATAACTTGTGTTATTGACTCATTGAGGTTTTAATATGCGCACTAAATCAACTTGATTTGAACCCCTGCAGACAGTCGGTCTGAGCGGTGTAATGACATGAAGTTGAGGAAATTAACTTTGCAGACTCCAGAATCTCTTTAAATGAGTTTACTGATGATAATTCAAATAGGTGTGGTTCTGGAACAAAATAAGAAAATAAATTTACATGAGTGAAAAATGTACATGGACATTTTGCTGGTACAATTATCATGCAATAACATTCTTTACAGTTATGAATTTAACTACAAATTAAAGCATCTTAATACCATTTCTAGGCAAATAAATAGAACAGTCATTCTACGTCTGCCCACAAAATGGTGCCCTTAGCACTGGTAACAAAACAATTAATCATGAAATAACATGCAAAAACATTGCAGTAGCTATTGTGAACATTAAAGAAAGAATAACAGTGAGGCAGAATTTATTAGATATTGCAGAGTACATGCATTCATAAGGCGCAATGACGGTAGATAGATTTTAAACGCGGCATGCAACAATTGTCATATTTCGAGTAGGAACTGACAAAATAATTTACTTTGCATGGACTCACACTATCTTACGTCAGTAAGCTCAAGAGAATGATAACAAACATGAGATGAAGTGGATTAATTCTGGAAACAGAATCAGAAAGCTTTCTTTGCCACAAGTTTACAACAAACAAGGAATTTGTTCTGGCCCATTAGTGCAACGATTTGTACATACTGTAAGTCATAAACAATACCTACGATAAATTACTAAAGAGATGTAACAAAAAATAAATAATGACAATTAATAACAATAATGACAATTTTATTCTTTGCATGAAAACACTTGAATTAGCCTAATTGAACACTGTCTGGGTGTATTAAAACTTCAGAATTATATTCATATAGACCTGCAACAGTGATAAGGTAAAGCTAAGAGTGGTCCAGACCAACCTTCCGAACGTATGACTTACAGAAGGTATACTTAACTAAGAACATTTTGGGAAACACGTATTATCGATAAGGTACAGCTTAAGGTGTAACTTTGGAACAACATAGCGTTAAGAAGGTTTCAGGAAACGCAGCCCATGTCTGCTAAACTTAACTCTGCTAATGCAACAATATGAACTGACTTGCCAAGTTGCGTCAACAAATCATTTTTTACAGCGGTTTGTTGTTTAATAGGACTTAGTTCACCTATAAGCTGCCTATAATCTAAATAGGTTAAAAAATATATTATATAAAAGCTAACTTATAAACCTGTATAACCATAAACAGAATCATAAACAGAATAACAAAGAATAACAAAGGGTCCAAGGTTTATATTGAAAGAGATTACACTACCTTCCAAACACCTCTGAATCATTTCACTGTTAAAGAGGGTTCAAATGTAACCTCAACAAGAGTCAAATGTAAGAAAAAGGGAGTTATTCCAGCTAACAGGGAACGTTCTCATAACTGTGGCTAACGTTCTGGCAAGGTTCTCTCAAAGTTATGAACAAAATTCTTCCTGTAACAGTAATAGTAATAGAATGTTTGTTCAATATTATCTGGTCTCCAATAATGTTCTCAAAAGGTTAGCACAAAATTTTTATTTATACATTGTTTGTAGAAGGTTTTTTAAATGTCCTCATAATGTTGGGTGAAAGCGATCTTAGAACAAAATGTTTGGAACATCATTTTAACCTTTAGAATGACTAACTATAAGGTTAGATGTTTTTTTTTTTAAACACATTCTTGGAACGTGGGAGAGTTTTGTACAGACTGTCCCATTGTTATTGTTTTTTATTTTATTTTTTGTAACTTTTTTATTTTAAATTTATGTAAAGCTTATGCAAGTGTTAGAATAAAAGACTTTCAAAACAATGTTCATGAAATCATCATAAATTGTCATAAGTATTTGATGAATGTTCTCATAATGTTGGCAGAAAATATTATTTGAACAACATTGTCTAAGTAAATATTAAGGATCGCTAACTTTGTTGGCTGTTACACAGCAAAATCCCCAGTGTTCATATGTATCCACAATAAATGTACACTGTAAAACTTTGACCTGTAAAATAATGGCAACACTGTAATTTAGTAATAAACTGTAATAAACTTATATAAAGCAGCATGCATGTATAAGGGATGATAGTCCAACGTTTAAGTGAGATATTACTGTTGCAGTGTGTGCAAGTAGCAGAAACAACCAACAAACAAAGTACATCTAACGTTAGAATTGTTTTATTAGAAGAGATGCAATGAGATTACAAAAATAAATTATAAATATAAGAAAAGACAATGACCGGACACTGAAGATAAAAGAAGACATTAAATCTCTGAAGATCTTAGCAGAGGAGGATTAACTCTAATGTGTTTAATTCGAAGTCACCATTGGTGTTTCCATTAGTTGGGCTCTTAACTCTTATTTTATGTTAATCTTTTTTTGGCTACTGTGACAGAGTGTTTGTCAAACACATTTGCAGCAGCTAGCGCGAAACGGCATCAAATGATGATGGTTACCTGTTGATGGTGTAATTCTCATGAAATAGCCTGATTCACAGAATCGAATTGTTATTTGAATTTAACAATTGTGTTACGCTATTAATACATTTATATTACAAACCATTTTCCCAGTAAACACATTTACGTTGTGGCAACGTCTCTGGCACGTTGCATTTCTGCTATGGCAACGTCGCTGTCTACGTGCTCGCAACATTGTAACAACGTTGAATTGTAAGACGTGACAGGGCTGTAGCAACGTTGTTGCGCGACATCCAGCAACTGAGAGACGACGTTCTGACAATATTTTTATATGGTGTATTTTGTTAGATAATTATATACTTTTTATCGTTTATTGTTTATCTATATTATTTAATGGGGCTATCAACACCTACAAGTGTAGCCTACACTTTAAAGAGTAAAAATGACAGAAGGTTTCGTTAAATCAACTTTATTAAAATTGCATATAATCAAATTGCACTTCCAAAAGTCATACATTTGTAAAAAAAAAAAAAAAAAAAAAAAAAAAAAAAGAAATAAACGAATACACATTTATTTTAAGTATAATAAATAAAACATGAAAAGCAAAGGCAGATCAGAACATTTAATGAACAAAACCGGGTCTGTATGGCGGACAGTAGCCGAGCAGGTGTCACCGGGGAAACATATCCACAAATCCAGAGGAGCAAAGAAACGAATGAGACTAAATAGCGGAAAAATCAAACGAAAAACTAAACAGTGCCTGAGCGATGCTTCATTAATCACATTAGAAATTAAAGCTGTAGGTTTGATAGCTGAAGTAGGCTAAACGCAATACTCACGTATCCTTGCTCGATGATGAATGAGAACACAATGAGCCCAACAACAGGTGGTTGGAATTTAAAAGGCTGATTTTCCCGCTTCAGGGCAGTGACGAGTACATTATGTAGTCCAGTGGTTGCCAAGACACCCTAGGCACAACCTTAAGCAATGGCCCTGAACGATGGTTTAATGTCAACATTGTGAAAACGCTGTAACAACTTCACCACACAACGTAGTTATAGCAACCTTTTGGCCATGTTGTTAAAACGTTGTTAGAAGGTTGGCTACGTTGTGCCAACGTTCTGTGTTTGCTGGGTTACTGCAGCATTAGTTAGATGATCTGACATGGAGACACCTGGAAGATTTTTTCAACCAGGACAAAAGAAGTGTCATCCGGATGGCTCCTAAACTGACAGAGCGGCATATTCACTTGCCTCCATTTACCAACATGAGGGTCAAACTGGCCACTCAGGTCTTCAGCCACTCCGTAGCAGCTGGTACAGCACACAACTTATTATCTACAACAAAAACACAAAAAAATATATAATACACTGAGAAACATCTGATTATTCTCCCCTGACATTCACAAGGCATGCAGACCATGGTGCTCCACCATAAACTCACAGAGGATGCTCTTCACACAGCCAAATTTGCAGAGGACATGGATAGGCTCTTTGACATCCTCAATTCCAGGTGGAACTAAAATACACAAGAACAAACAAAATATGCACAAACATGGTTCTATTAAAGTGTGCACAGTGTGTGTACATGTATCATTCAAACTGAGGTCATAAATTGTGAGATTGTGTGTAGGCTACTTCTATAAATCACCAAAATTAAAATGGTTAAAAGACAGTAAATGGTGGAGGAGGCCACTTTGTGCTAACACCACAAGGCTCCAATATCTCCAGAACAGCATCAACTGGATAAAGTCCTGGAAATTTGGCATCCAGAGTATTCTGATGCTTCACCAGCAGCTGATGTCAGAGGGGGTGAAATATCTTTGCACATCCAAGCTCAACCAAGACTGCCTGGAGGTATTAAAGCTGATTTTAGTGATGTTCTGCCTAGGGTTGGGCCGATGGACGTTTAGCCGGCATCGCAATATACCCCACTGCCAGGGAATTTGCTGCAGCACTAAGGAGTGCATCAGTGGCCAACATCATCAGCTTGCAGGGCAGTGCTACAAATTGCATTCCTGATAATGCCACTCAGTTGTTGCAGTCTACTCCTGTGAAATGCAGTGAGCAGGTATGGCCAGTGTATAACTCTTTATTACTGGAAGGGTACACACAATAATATCATGACAATCCCAATCATGTCATACCAAAATAATTAAGCCTCCTCAATACTTTAGTAAACAGTTGTAGTTGTTACGTAAAATCTGCAATTCTGCTGAAATGTTGATGTCATTTTTGTTTAACAATCCAAAGACACACCTCTCTTTTGTGCTCCTGAAGCAACATAATGATTGGGTGAAATTGTTTATTGGTCATTTAATTACAACCTGCTGAATTAAAATGCAACTTTATCTTAAAGTGCTCTTTTGTGCCCTAGAGTGAATGTGAAAATGAAGAGCTGGATAAAGAGCAAATAATGGTTAATGAGCAGGTGATCACTGAATATGACTTGATATGATCCAAAATTAATAGATGTTTCTGTAATATTTCAGAATTCACTAAATTCGATATTACTCGTTGTAGGACTCGAAAAGGAGGCACTTGCCTATGTGTCTGGCTGGGTCGCATGGAAAGTGGCTCAAGAGCCATCAGTGAGAGAGTGTGGAGAATATGAAAGTTTGCTCGTGCGGACAAATGACGCCGAGCACAACTACCACCCTCTGGCGGAGGATGATGCCTTCATTTCAAAGAAAAAATACACCACCACATCTAGGCTATTTCAGCCATCTTCCTTACTAAAGGAATGTATTTGTAAATGTGAGGGCGTCATTAACCCTCTGGGGTCTAAGGTGTTTTTGGGGTCCTTGAGATGTTCTGACAGGCCCTGACATTTGTGCTTTTTTCAGTTGCTTATAAACATATTAATGGCAAAGGTGTAATTACACTCTATTTAGCACAAACAGGGCTACCATAATATGTGAGCAACATGAATGTACATGTTTGTATTTTTGAGAGAATAATGTTTATGCATGGTTATTGAAAAAACGAAAAACTAAAGTTTCTGAAATAAGGCCACAAAACACATACAAATATGTGTCAATAAGACATTTGACTAATGGATGTTGTCGCCTAGAGTTTTTTCTTCAAAATGATGAAAATCATCCTGCCTAATCATTCACATAACACAATACATTTATTTAAATTTTGCAAAACACTTTCTGTTTGGAAAGGCAATATGCGAGTGGGCGTCAACGATCCAACACCATAGAACCGGGCATTTATATAGCGCTTTCATATGTACTACTGTACACCCAAAGCGCTTTACAATCATATCAGGGGATCTCTCCTCAACCACCACCAGTGTGCAGCATCCACTTGGATGATGCGACGGCAGCCACAGTACAACGGCGCCAGTGCGCTCACCACACACCGGATATAGGTGGAGAGAGGAGAGAGAGTGATAGAGCCAATTCAATGTAAGGGGATTATCTCGGGGGATTAAACACCATCATGCATATTTAGTGGTTCGCACCTGAGGAGACAATGGGGCCTGCATACTTAATGAGCCATTCATTCAGGTGTGTCACTGAGGCACAAGAAAGAATGCAAGAGCAACAGTTGGAAGCATCTCAATTTTATTTAATTTTTTTCACAAATTGTGCTTGCAAATTGGCCTATAATTTTCAAGGAAAACATGTCTAGTAATTGTGCAGTTAATTCTCATACTGTATTTTCAGTTTTGGAATATTTATCCTCTCCTCAAATTTGTCACTAATAAAACACAATAAAAATTATTTAAAGAAAAGGCTTATATTTACCTTTTAATAGTTTGTTTACATCTACCTTGTAAATTATTATTTTTTATTAAAAAGGTTACAATTACAACAACAATTCAAGTGTAATTTTTCTTTGTAAAAACTAAAGTATACATTTTATCATACATATTTCAAAGTTAAGGATTCATTACTTGAATATAGCCTAGGCTACATTGGAATAAACACTATAACATATTATTTGATTACTTTATTTTTGACAAATTATACTATATTTAACATATGAGCAAAAATTGGCAAACAAAAGCTTATTTGAGGTGGCAGATATTTTACAGTAAAAATGTATAATCTATCCAAAACTAATTAACGAAATGTTGTCTTTCATATGTCTGTAACTGTCAGGATTCCATCACCATCTCCTTCCACTCATTCCCTCACTCCGCCCACTCAGTCATTCACACGCTCATTGTCACCTGATTACTAATCACCGTCACCTGGACCTCATCATCAGTTCACCCATATATGCCTGCTACGAACATTCAGTCATTGTCTGATCTCGTCTACACATGATACAGACTCTCTGCCATACTTACCTGTATTCCTATCTACGAACTCAATCTTCTCTGCCAGTCATCATTCCGTCTTCTAAGGAACTCCATCATCATCTGCAAGAGAAAGAGAGAGAGAGAGACTTGGTTACACTTCAGTTAAGCTATCATCTGATATTCAACTTACTGTTTACTCACCTGTTACGCTGTACCGATCCATTCTGCAAATTAAAGCATTTAACTTACCATTCTGTCTGCTTCGTCTATGCCAAACCTGACAGAAGATCAGACCACCATGCAGAATCCATCGGGATCCACGGCGAATTCACCTGTCAATCCGATCGCCATTCATCAACCCACACTGCATGAAAAGTGGGATTTTCGACAGTTACCGGCGCTGTAGATTGTCGTGGAAGTTCAGGTTTACGACTGCAAATGGCAATTTACAGGCAACACTGCAAACTGTCGGAAATTGTCGGAAATTGACGTGGGACTTGCTTGCCCCGTGACCCCCCTCCCTCTAATGCTTTAACATGTAAATGAGACTGCTGTGAGCTTTACAAATGCAAATGAGGGTAGCAGGGGGAGTTTTATCCCAGGTGACTAAAAGGTATTAACTTAATTCTAAAAAAAATACAATACAATACAATATTTATTTATAACGCACAATTAAAAACAGCCAAGGCTGACCAAAGTGCTGTACAGGGCAATAGATAAAATGCAGGGCAGAAACAGGACAATTTAAAAAAAAAAAAAGGCAATAGTTGTATCATAGTCAAGGGGTATTAAAAGCAAGAGAAAATAAATAAGTTTTCAAGGATGTTTTGAAGATGGAAATTGAGGGAGCTAGTCTGATATAGAGGGGTAGACTGTTCCAAAGTTTTGGGCCTGCAGTCGCAAAAGTGCAGTCGCCTCGTTTTTTAAGTCTGGATCTGGGCACGATGAGAAGACAGTGATCACTGGATCTCAAAGTACGAGATGGAGTGTACGGGCAGAGGAGATTGGTCAGATATTGGGGGGCCGGTTTGTTAAGAGCTTTATACATAAATAGTACAATTTTCAAATCAATCCTGAATGTGACAGGTAGCCAGTGGAGTTTGAATAAAATAGGGGTGATCGACTCATATTTGCGTGTCCCGGTGAGAAGTCTAGCCGCTGCGTTTTGAACTAGCTGTAGACGAGAGAGAGAGGCCTGAGATAGCCCAAAATAAAGTGAGTTACAATAGTCTAAGGCCATCCTTAAAAATATTCTTGTTTGCCGTAATCTTGTTTTGTCAGTGAGCGGCACTGTAGATTGTCGTGGAAGTTCAGGTTTACGACTGCACACGACAATTTGCAGGCAACACAATTTGAATGAACAAAATGTGGCAAAGCCTGAATTAATTTCAATCAGGCTTTGCCACAAAGGTAAAATGTGCATTCCATGCAAACAGCATCACAATCTCTTAGAGCCCAACCACTGTGCATAATACAACACGAACAGAAGATTGTATTTGACTCATGCTGCATACACATACGCAATGACAAGAATTATGCCTACTGTACATATAGAGTTACAACTACGATTAGAGTTGTTTGCATAAAATGTACCGTGAACATTCACATGTTTGCCCTGTGATAGGCCACAATTTATCTCTATAAATACTATTTTCTCAATTCTGTGCATATATTTTTACTTAGATCAATTGACATGATGCTGATAATGACGATATTGTGTGTAAGTAACTTTTTTTTGTTACTTTTCTGGCCTAGTAGTAGTGTAAATATACCTCGTTTCTATTTTGCATTAAAAATGTTTGTGGCCCCTTTAAGAAATCCCTCTCTTCTCGCGATACTATTCACTTGTGCTGGACGCGTGCGCGCGACCAGAGAACGGAAGCCATTTTACACTGTTCAGGAGAGCTCCATGACGGTGCGTGCATCGATCGGATTCTGTGTTATACGTTCTTCTTTCTTGGTAAATATTACTCCAATATCTTTAATATGCACAAATAAGTTGTGAAGCGAAGTTAAAAGAACATTTGATGTGTACATTTTTGTTTATAGATTTATTTGGAGCGCATGTGTGACGAGTGAACCTCGTGGTGATCGGACGGTAAAGGATTGGGTATGTACGTTTTATGGTTTATGGGGGAAATTACTGATGGCATGTTTATTTGATAAATCTGTTAATGAGTTGAATCTATATTCTGTGATTATACAGTATAACTTTATGGTTAAATGCATATTTCTGGTTACGCGTGGCATGATTAAACGTTGGTTGTGGCTTTGTTAAAGTGCTTTTATTTCTCTTGTAACTTAGGCCTACCTCAGCCACTGCCGTATTCCAGTTTGTGTTATCGTATTTAATTGTAACATATTTTGGTTTGGAGAAATCAATTTAAATCTGACCAGTTGCAGTGTATTACACTGCATTTCAGTTTGAATTGAGTTAAGTATTCTGTGGATTTGGGCACTGATCCACTGGTTAAGCTTTTTGTGACATTTGATTGTCATCTTCAAATTTACTGTAAACTGTTTCTACAATTTCTTTTTTTTTTTTTTTCAACTAGTGAAATCAATTTTTTTTCTTGATAAATCTCTTCGAACAAGGCAAACTTTTTTCTTAATCAGACTTTTATCTGTTTAATTGTGCTTCCATTGACCGCTGTCACTTATTTTAAACAGCAGTCAGAATAAAACCCCAATTTCAAAAAGCATAGTTTGCTTCCGGTGTGTATTTCTTCAATTTAACCCGGTTGCATTTTTTCTCCTTTATTGTTTAATTTTACTGTGACTTATGTTGTTCTTAATATCACTCTCAATTAATTGTTTTCCAGCTGCCTTTAAGACATATTACACGACAGTGTGCAGGAGCTTCAAGTACAAACAACCAGATCTTGCATTGCAGGCGGAAGCTGAGGTGAATTCAGCTCGGAGTCGAGCGAGAAGAAAGACGGTAAGATTTATTAGATTAGATTCGTTTTTGGTCAATGTGACTATTTTTCAGGTGCATTAATAGATGTGTGTTGTCCATACGCAGTGCATTGCGCAGTACTGATTGTCTTTATTGGTTTTAACAGCTGCTAAAAGCGAGACAGAGTGTGCTAGCTGAGGATGAGGTGGGCCTTCGGAAGTGTGCTTCCATAGACCTGATGTCTGATGAGGAAGACGGCATCGTCGGCGGGGTGTCTGGATGGATTGTGCGACCTCCGTCCTTTCGCAGCCAGGAGCTCACCGAGCTCTGTACCACGCTGCAGTCGAGATTAGAGGCGATTCCAAAGTACAGGGCAACGCACCACAGACGTCTGCAAAATGGACCGAATTCAGACAGAATGCCGCTAGTTACCTGCAGCTGTATTTTGTCAGGCCTTGTGAAATGTAAGAATATTCTGTTTTTCATGATTTCATCATAAAGCAAGAGGTCATGGGATTGATGGCTATTATTTGTTTAATAATTGTAAATAATCCTGTAATTTACAGGAAGCAGTATACCATCTTCACAACTCTGAGACAAATTGTGGGCGCTACGAACTGGAGCAAGGTAAAAAAATAAATAAAAGAATCTTACATTCTTTTATTTTTTTACTTTCATAAAAGCTTACAAACATTTTAAAGGTAAGATTCAAAGAATATGCTTTCATTCTCTTGTATAAGAAAATAGATCCGTTATAGTTTACGATCTTAATCATACATTTTTTTCCATAGAGTAACCTCGCCTCATAACGAGGGCGTAACCTCACATTTACTCAGAGCTATGTCTGCAAGTCCAGATTTTCATGACGCTGATCATGACGACATTGTAAGTAACTTGTACTATTTTCTCCTTGTTTCATTTTACTGTGACTTGCGTTGTTTTTATTCATATCACTCTCATTTAATTGTTTTTCAGCTGCCTGTAAGACATACTACGAGACAGTACGCAGGAGTTTCAGGTACAAACAACCAGATCTGGCATTGCAGGCCGAAGCTGTGAAGAGTTCAGCTTGGAGTCGAGCGAGAAGAAAGAGGGTAAGATTTTTAGTCAATGTGACTATTTTTCACGTGCATTAATAGATGTTTTGTGTCCATACACAGTGCATCACAGTACTGATTGTCTGTATTGGTTGTTTTTACAGCTGCTAAAAGTGAGACGGTGTGCTAGAAGCGAGACGGTGTGCTAGGTGAGGATGACGTGGGCATTTGTAAGTGCGCCACCATAGATCTGATGTCCGATGAAGTTCAACCACCAGCCAGGAGCTCACAGAGCTCTGTGCTACGCTGCAGTCGAGATTAGAGGCGACTCCTAAATACAAGGCAACGCACCACAGACGTTTTCAAAGTGGATCGAATTCAGAGAGAACGCCGCTAGTCACCTACAGCTCCGAAGATGAAAACAGACACTGATCTTCCATTTTTTTTGTGTGTGCAGATGATCTATGCTTTGTACATCGGTGTAAATTGTTTTGTGTTTGTGCTAATAAAGCTCTTTCTTTGAATAAACAGCATGTCCCTGGCAAATTTTCCTTTCCTTTATAAATTCATGTCCTTGATGGTAACAATAGTGTAGTCCATAGGTTAACAATGACATGAATATACCACAGAAAAGCATGTTATGAATATAAAAAAAAAAAATGTTATATCATAATTTATATAAATATAATTTTTTGAATTTATGAATTAAAAAAAATTATTTATATATTACTTATATGAATATTATAATTTTTTTAATTTATAATGAGCAAGGGTGACCAATAGTAACAGATCTGCCAACCAATCACGAGTGATTTTTCTTGTTTAAACCACGTGGGTTCAACCAATAGTGAGTGAGGAAATTCAAGCCTTTCTCTGGCGGGAGCTGCTATTCATATGGTAATTAGAGCCATCCACACCTCCGGCGCGAGCGCTCTGCATACGTCATGGTTCGTTTCCGACAATATTCGGCACAGATGAACGCGACGTTCACAGGCTGTAAATTGTCGTTAACTGCCGAAAATTAGGCATGCATGATGTTCTTCCATGCAAGAACATCAATTCATTAACGATTCAGCTCGTGTTGCTTTCATCATTTCACTATTGTCTGGGCAAGCACTTCAGTGGGCACAGTCTCTGTGGAATTCGAATTCGGAAGTCGTCAAATCCCTCTCCGGTTTCATACAACACTTCAAAGAAGTATTCGGTCAAACAGCTGCCGATCTTTCAGTACATAATCAACTCTACAATCTTCGTCAAGGCCAATCTTCCGTGAGTACTTTCTCCTTACGATTCCGCACCTTAGCGGCATCCAGTGGATGGAATGAGGCAGCATTGATCACAGCTTTTCGTGATGGTTTGAATCCTAACATTTGTCAGTTGATGGTGGTTTACGACGACAGTCTGAGTTTCGCAAAGACTATCAGCCTGTGATTCTCCGACTCCCGCTGTATGTCCTCCGCCCACGGTTCCATCAGTCACTCCTCCAGCATCAGAGCCTATGGATCTCGGCTCCGCCCATCTTCCAGCTTCAGAGCGTCAACGACGAATTCTTCATAAACTCTGTCTCTATTGTGCATCTGATAATCATCTTCTCAGCACTTGCCCTGTTCGACCTCCATGCCCAGCGGTAAGCACAATTCAAGTCTCACCTAAAATTGAAGCTTTAAATCGCACCACAGTGCATGTGTTAACTTCTCGTATTTGTGTCTCAGCGCAAGCCCTTCTCGACTCTGGTTCGGCGGGGAATTTCATCTCCACCCAGCTTCTCCAAAAATTGAACATCCGCAAACATCGCAGTTCTCAAGACCTTCATATACAAACCATCCAGGGAAAACCGTTGGGTCGAGGTCGAATTCGTCATTGTTCACCTACTCTGACGCTGCGCATTGGTTGTCTTCATTCAGAGGAGATTTCTTTTATGGTGCTGGAGGAGTCCACCGCTGAGCTCATCCTAGGACGCCCCTGGTTAGTTCAACATCAGCCGACGCTCCACTGGAAAACTGGTGAAGTATTGCGTTGGGGTGAGTCCTGTCATTTGTCCTGTCTATCATCCATCAAGAAAATACCTTCATCATCATCGACGCCTCAGAAGAGGTCCAAAGTTCATGTTTGCTCCACCTCGGTTGAGAGCCCTGAAGTACAGCATCAAGTAGAGATTCCAGTGGAGTACCAGGCGTTCCAGGATGTGTTCAGCAAGAAACTGGCTACTAAACTACCACCTCATCGGCCATGGGACTGCGCAATCGACTTGCTACCTGGAGCCACTCTACCTAACGGTCGTATCTATCCACTGTCCATCCCGGAGCAGAAGGCCACAACAGTTCATCCGCACATCGACTTCCCCTGCCGCTTCAAGTTTCTTCTTTGTGGGTAAGAAGGACGGAGGCTTGAGGCCCTGCATCGATTATCGTCATCTCAACTCTCAAACCGTCAAATACAGTTATCCCCTTCCTCTGGTCCCAGCTGCCTTGGAGCAGGTGCGTGGGGCTCGCATATTTTCTAAACTAGACCTTCGGAGTGCATACAACTTGATCCGTATACGGCATGGAGATGAGTGGAAGATAGCGTTCGTCACCCCATCTGGCCATTATGAATATCAGGTTATGCCCTTCGGGCTGTCAAACGCTCCAGCGGTCTTCCAGGGGTACATGAACGAAATATTCCGTGAGTACCTCAACTGCTTTGTGATTGTCTACATTGACGATATCCTCATCTATTCATCTTCAATTGCTGAACACCATCGTCATGTCATTCAAGTACTAGAGTAACTGAGAGAAAACAAGCTTTACCTGAAATTGGAGAAGTGTGAGTTCTATATCACCTCTGTTCAGTTCCTAGGTTACATCATAGATCAGCATGGTATCCAGATGGACCAGAGGAAGGTGGAAACAATCCAAGACTGGCCATTACCCACATCTGTCAAAGAACTTCAAAGATTCCTTGGTTTTGCAAATGTCTACAGAAGATTCATCAAGAACTACAGTCTCATCAGTGCTCCTCTCACATCTTCATTAAAGAATCGACCCAAGTCTCTTGTCTTGAATCCCACTGCTATCCAAGCCTTCCATCGCCTCAAAGAAGTCTTCACGACAGCACCAATCCTCATTCATCCCAATCCTGAACTTCCCTTCATCGTTGAGGTCGATGCGTTGAGGTCGTTGGAGCGGTGCTGTCACAGCGGCAGGGTGAGCCTCCCAGACTCCCTCCATGTGCCTTCTTTTCCAAAAAGCTGTCCCCGGCGGAGCAAAACTACGACATCGGCAACCGGGAACTGCTAGCCATAAAACTGGCTTTAGAAGAATGGAGACATTGGCTGGAGGGAGCAAATCACCAGTTCGAAGTAATTACAGATCATCGCAACTTGGAATATCTTCGTGAGGCAAGAAGATTGAATCCTCGTCAGGCCCGCTGGGCACTCTTCTTCACTCGATTCAACTTTGTTGTTACTTACCATCCAGGAAGTAAGAATTGCAAGGCAGACGCTCTTTCCAGACTCCATCATTCATCTTCAGAGGACCTCAGTACTGAGACCATCCTCCCTCCAGCCTTAATCCTCAGTCCCATTCTCTGGGACATCGACCAGCAAATCTCTCAGGAAAATTCTCGCCATCCTGCTCCGCCGGGAGGTCCAGAAGGGCGTACTTTCGTACCTCAACATCTTCGTACTCCCCTTCTGGACTCTGCTCACACGGTTCCGGGCTCTGGACATCCAGCAAGCGTACCCTCTCGCTCCTCAGTCAGCGGTACTGGTGGCCGTCCATCTCCGAAGATGTCTCCAGGTTCGTCCGCGGCTGCTCAGTCTGCGCCATCACCAACACTCTCAGAAAACTACCTGAGGGTAAACTTGTGCCACTACCTATACCCAGACGCCCTTGGTCACACATCGGAGTGGACTTCATGACTGACCTTCCTAGATCCGGTGGATTTACATGTGTGCTCGTCGTTGTGGATAGATTTTCCAAAGGCTGCAAGCTGATACCTTTACCTGGTATACCCACGGCTTTAGAAACAGCTGAAGCATTGTTTCATCACGTATTCAGAAATTTCGGCATTCCAGAAGACATCGTTTCGGACAGGGGACCCCAATTCATCTCCCGGGTGTGGCACGCCTTCTTCAAGCTCCTCGGGGTCACTGTCAGCCTCTCATCAGGATATCATCCGCAGACCAACGGCCAGACTGAGCGGAAGATTCAGGAGATTGAACGTTATCTGCGAACTTATTGCCACCAGTACCAAGACAGCTGGAACCGATACCTCCCCTGGGCGGAATACGCCCAGAATTCCCTCACTCAGCATACCACCGGGCTCACCCCCTTTCAGTGCTTCCTCGGATACCAGCCACCTCTCTTCCCTTGGTCGGGTGAGCCCTCAGAGGTTCCAGCTGTCGACTTTTGGTTCCATCAGAGCGAGGGGGTATGGGACTCAGCTCATGTGCATCTACAACAGGCAGTGCAGAGGCACAAGGATCAAGCGGATCGTCTACGAGCCGATACACCCCAATATCAACCTGGTCAGAAGGTGTGGTTATCGACGAGGGACATTCGCCTCCGCCTGCCTTGCCGTAAGCTGAGTCCTCGATTCATTGGACCTTTTACCATCCAGAGGCAGTTGAACGAAGTAACCTACAGACTCAACCTTCCACCTCAGTACAAGATCTCTCTTTCCTTCCATGTCTCTCTCCTCAAACCCTTCACTGACCCAGTCTCTTCTGTTCCCCCAGATTCCACCTCGGATGACGTGCCTCCTCCTCCCGTTCCTGTGGAAGAAGAGGCCATCTACAGAGTTCGATCCATCATGGACTCCCGGCGGCGAGGTCCCCGTCTGGAGTATCTGGTGGACTGGGAGGATTACGGTCCAGAGGAGCGTTCCTGGGTACTCCGTGATGATATCCTAGATCCAGCCTTACTCTCCCAGTTTCATTCTGACCATCCTGACCGCCCAGCTCCCAGGGGTGGTGGTCGACCTCGCCGCCGGCAACATCCCTCTTCTTCCCAGCCGTGAAGAGCCGCCTTGGGAGGGGGGGGGGGGTTACTGTCAGGATTCCATCACCATCTCCTTCCACTCATTCCCTCACTCCGCCCACTCACACGCTCATTGTCACCTGATTACTAATCACCGTCACCTGGACCTCATCATCAGTTCACCCATATATGCCTGCTACGAACATTCAGTCATTGTCTGATCTCGTCTACACATGATACAGATTCTCTGCCATACTTACCTGTATTCCTACCTACGATCCCAATCTTCTCTGCCAGTCATCATTCCGTCTTCTAAGGAACTCCATCATCATCTGCAAGAGAAAGAGAGAGAGAGACTTGGTTACACTTCAGTTAAGCTATCATCTGATATTCAACTTACTGTTTACTCACCTGTTACACTGTACCGATCCATTCTGCAAATTAAAGCATTTAACTTACCATTCTGTCTGCTTCGTCTATGCCAAACCTGACAGTAACATAGGTCATCTTAATTTTTATTATAAGAAATATAAATGTTAATTTGCAGTTTAATACGTTGCTTATACAAATACATTTTATTTCAACATATTTCAGTCGATTTTTACTCAGTATAGCAATATAGTTTTTGCTGGCGTCTTTTTGCCAGTTGTGGTAAACAGCGCGCATCTCTGCCGTTCATTCATTCACAAACAGAAACGCGATTCACTTGAGAATGAAAAAAAAACTTACTACAGTATTCCATAGCTCAGGATCCGTTGTCCTCGAAATACCAGCACTTCTGAGGTACATTTTCCATTATTACGATAGTATTATTCCTCACAGCGCCGCGAGACGGTGTAAACAAGTATTTTGATGTGTTTTCTCGAACTGATATGGGGGCGTTCACAGTTTGCATGGATTGCCTCAGTCATTTGCGTTTGAATAGGGCGCGCTCTCCGTGGGCGGGGTCACATTAAAAATAATGAGCTGAGATGAGAACGACTGACATCTCTCTCTTTTCATACAGATTGCATAAACTGAGAATATTTGTTTTTTATAAAAAATACTTCATTTAAAAGAAGAGAATTCAAGCTTCATGCCTGTGTGTCTGTATGCCTGTTTGACTGAGTATTCGCTGAGTTATGGTTCATTTTCGGACGCGTTTCAGAATTGACTTCACTGACAGAGAGAAGGCCGAACTCACATCATGTTTATTTTTCTTTATTTGGCAAAAAGCACAACACTTTGTTTTTATTGTGAGTATACACAAAAATAAAACACACTTAACAGGATCGATTGATGTATAACACAAGTATGTCAAAATCAAAATCAAAATTGTATTTTGACTCTCTCTTGCACTGATAAGGAAAAAAGCGAGCAGATCACGCCGGCGTGATTGCCGACCTCAGGGGGTTAAAAAGATCCCCCCCCAAAGCATGGGCAAAAAAAAAACCTAACGGCGAGGCTGAAGACCTCGCTCAGGGACAGTGGTGTGTTCGCCGACCTCCACCGCATTCACCCTGCCCACTCAAATGCCATCGAAAAGGTGGCCTTAAACAAATACGTGATGTGCAGGATGGGGGCCGAGCTCAGAGCTTGCAACCAAGCTTCACACAGTAAAAAAAAAAACGACACCACAGCACAGTGGAAACTGACGTGCTTTACCAATTAAGCACGGTCAAAATAAATACTCAATTTGTACAACTATAACTGGTCTGCATCTTCATTTAAGTTGTTCCACACAAATTAGGTATTTACCTACAGTTATCTAGAGTCAATTCGATTTTACATTTCTGCTTATCGTTAACGTTAGCTAAGTTAGCGTTAGCTATGTAGGAAAGCTGGCTAACTAGCTACGCCGTACCTTGATAACACAACATATTTTGTGTCTTTTACTTAGAATGTAAGGTAACATATTTGTGGTCGATATAAAATGCTTTAACTACCTTGGTAGTCTGGTGCCTTCGCGTTGTTATCACCCTCTTCCATGTGGATTCCATCTGAACATCATTACTGTTATCTCTCGCCAACGCCCCTTCATCGCGCGCAAAAGACAACGCAATACTGCCAATCTGCGTCCAATTCTCTCATCCTCACACACTCCACTCTCTCTTTCCGTGGGTCTATGGAATTGTCAGTCAGCAGTCAATAAAGCTGACTTCATTCCAGCCTTCGCATCTCATTCTACTCTTAGTATCTTGGGCTTGACTGAGACCTGGATTCGTCCAGAAGACTCAGCAACCCCTGCTGCTCTCTCTAGCAATTTCTCCTTCTCTCACTCCCCTCGCCAGTCTGGGAGAGGTGGGGGAACAGGGCTCCTCGTTTCTAACAATTTCAAATACTCCGCACTCTCTTCTCTATGCAACAACAACTCATTTGAATATCATGCTATTACACTTACAACTCCCATTAAGATCCATATTGTAGTCATTTATCGTCCCCCTGGTCAGCTGGGAAACTTTGTAGATGAGCTGGATGTGCTGCTGTCCACTTTCCCTGAGGACGGCACCCCACTTCTAGTCTTTGGTGACTTCAACATCCATCTCGAAAAGCCGCATGCAACAGACTTCACCTCTCTCCTAGCCTCTTTCGATCTCAAACGACTCATCACCACAGGTACTCACAAATCAGGCAACCAACTGGACCTGGTTTACACACGCAATTGCATCACAGACAACATCCTGGTGAGACCTCTCCATGTTTCAGATCATTTCCTCATTACTTTCAGTCTACATCTCTCTACCCCTTCACCACCAACACCCCCACCAGTCACTTTCAGGCGAAACCTGCGCTCACTTTCTCCCTCCCATCTTTCCTCTGCCGTGTCATCTTCTCTTCCCCCACCCTCACAATTCTCATCTCTGGATGTGAACACAGCAACGGACACCTTATGCTCCACTCTAACCTCTTCTCTAGACATTATCTGCCCTCTCTCCTCCAGGCCAGCACGTGCTACTCCCCCTAACCCCTGGTTATCTGAGGTTCTTCGGGAACACCGGACTGAACTTAGGGCAGCGGAGAGGAAATGGCACAAATCAAAAGACGCATCTGACCTGAGTATGTATCAATCTCTCCTCTCTTCCTTTTCTGTGGATGTTCATGCTGCAAAATCTTCATACTTCCACAACAAGATCAACAGCTCCTCCAACACACGTTCACTCTTCAAGACATTCAACTCTCTCCTCTGCCCACCTCCACCACCACCCTCCTCCTCCTTAACTGCTGACGATTTTGCGAACTTCTTCACCAACAAAACAACATCTATCAGCAGTCAGTTTTCAGCTCCACACACACAGGAACCCAGACTGACCGCTTCCACAGCCAATATCCCACTGTTCTCCTTCTCCTCGCTAACCGAGGAAGAAGTATCTACACTTCTCCTCTCCAGTCATCCTACCACCTGCCCTCTAGACCCCATCCCCTCACACCTTCTACAAGCCATCTCTCCGACACTTCTACCATCACTCACACACATAATCAACTCATCCCTCCATACTGGCACCTTCCCTACAGCTTTCAAGCAGGCTCGGGTCACTCCACTGCTTAAAAAACCAACGCTAAACACATCATCTGTAGAGAATTACAGACCTATCTCTCTCCTACCATTCATTGCGAAGACACTTGAAAGAGCTGTTTTCAACCAAATAACACCCTTTTTGTCTCTAAACAACCAGCTGGATGTCAACCAATCTGGCTTCAAGAAAGGGCATTCAACAGAAACTGCATTACTGTCAGTCACAGAAGCCCTACGGATCGCTAAAGCTGCTTCCAAGTCCTCAGTCCTCATTCTCCTGGATCTGTCTGCTGCCTTCGACACTGTGAATCATCAGATCCTTATGTCCAGCCTCTCATCACTGGGCATCACAGGAACTTCACTCCACTGGTTTGAGTCCTATCTCACAGGTAGGTCCTTCAAGGTCGCATGGAGAGGTGAGGTATCCAGAGCACATCAACTGACCACAGGGGTTCCCCAGGGTTCAGTTCTTGGTCCCCTCCTCTTCTCCATCTACACTACATCACTGGGACACATCATACAGGCACACGGCTTCTCCTACCACTGCTATGCTGATGACACACAGCTCTTCCTCTCGTTTCAACCAGATGATCCCACAGTAGCTGCACGGGTCTCAAGCTGTCTGGCGGACATCTCCACATGGATGAAGGAACATCACCTGCAGCTCAACCTGGCAAAGACTGAGCTTCTCATCCTCCCTGCCAATCCGTCTATACAACACGACTTCACCATCCAGCTAGAGTCATCATCAATCACCCCATCAAGGTCGGTCAGAAATCTCGGAGTAACGCTTGATGACCAGCTGTCCTTCACAGATCACATTTCAAAGACAGCTCGATCATGCAGGTTTGCGCTGCACAACATCAGGAAGATCAGGCCTTTCCTAACTGAGCATGCAACACAACTTCTCGTCCAGGCCCTGGTCATCTCTAGGCTTGACTACTGTAATGCTCTTTTGGCCGGACTTCCAGCATGTGCAACAAAACCTCTACAGATGATCCAAAATGCTGCAGCTCGTCTTGTCTTCAACGAGCCCAAGAGGGCCCACGTCACTCCTCTGTTCATCTCTCTGCACTGGCTACCTCTCGCTGCTCGCATCAAATTCAAGGCATTGACGCTTGCTTACAGATCTATCACAGGCTCAGCTCCCTACTATTTTCACTCACTCCTACGAGTCTACATCCCTACCAGACGCCTACGATCGATCAACGAGCGACGTCTCGTGGTTCCATCACAGAGAGCCACAAAATCACTTTCCAGAACATTCTCATTCACAGCTCCATGCTGGTGGAACGCTCTCCCCGGCCTCATCCGGAATGCAGAATCACTGGCAACATTCAAAAAACAGCTGAAAACCCATCTCTTCCGTGAGCACTTAACCTCATAAAAAAAAAAATAAAAAAAAAATTTCCTTTGAAACATCACTTATCAGACTTATGCTACTCTGAATAATGTCTGAACTTCGTATTCTGAGCACTTCTTGCGTTGTTTTTGCCTCTTCATGATGACTCGCTTTATTTAGTCCTAATTTGTAAGTCGCTTTGGATAAAAGCGTCTGCTAAATGACTAAATGTAAATGATCTTGCACACACCACAACTCGCTGTCGCCAAATCGTCTCCGCTGTCGCAAAACCTCAACTGTGCGCATGCGTCAGGGGAACCAGACGATAGGCTTAAATGTTTCCCGGCTTGACTGTTAAAAGCAGATGATTGGCTTTCCAGCGGGAGGGGCGGGACATGTGCATACAACCGCCATCTTTGTCGTTATGGGTTTTCCTTATATAGTTGTATTGAGGATTGAGGAAGTGGCATGTCTCTTATATAAATTGTCTCTGGTATAACTTAACTAAAGGTATACCATTGCTAGGCGTGTTCCCCGAACCATACCTTAGGAAGCTGCTTAAGATATACCTTCTTACGTGCGATGTTACCCGATGCTGTCCGTGGCGATGCTGCTGAATCTGCTGATATCGACGGCTCGAGAATCAATTATTCTCTTGTGCAGGGGCTGCTTCACTGCGTTATGTGAGAAAGCGCTGTTCTTTATAAAAGAAGCACTTCAGAAATAGTTGAAATTGCATTTATTAGGACTCATGGGATATTAAATATAAAAAAATAATCCAAACTATAATAGCCTATAATAGCCTAGCCTACATATTTTAAAATTGTATCATATATTACTGCCATGATAACCATTACACATTTTTACGTGCTTTCTTCTCTTTCCCATTTTTGTTCACTGAGGTGGAGCTGCGATGAAATGTTGTTCTTGTAAATACTTTCCAGCATTTCAGTAATATAAGTGTACATCTTATGTACGGTGCTCAACAGTGAAGAGATTTTGAATCTCTTCTTGTAAACTCAGAGATGTGGATTCAGACGGCAATTAAATTCCCACACGACCTGTTTGTTAAAAAACAGTAGGTACTAATTTGGCCAGGGATTTTTTACGTGGGATGGGTGAGAAGAAACACTGATATTATGGATTCGAACAGCACTAAAATCACTGTCTTACCCCTGTAAAGTTTAAAATACGAGCCCATGAAAAACAATTAGCGTCACTCTTTAATTAAATTAATAGTATAATATATATATAATAATATAATTAAAAATCTAACAACAATCAGTGTGATGACAATTTTATTCTTTGCATGAAAACACTTGAATTAGCCTAATTGAACACTGTCTGGGTGTATTAAAACTTCAGAATTATATTCGTATAGACCTGCAACAGTGATAAGGTAAAGCTAAGAGTGGTCCAGACCAACCTTCCGAACGTATGACTTACAGAAGGTATACTTAACTAAGAACGTTTCGGGAAACACGTATTATCGATAAGGTACAGCTTAAGGTGTAACTTTGGAACAACATAGCGTTAAGAAGGTTTCAGGAAACGCAGCCCATGTCTGCTAAACTTAACTCTGCTAATGCAACAATATGAACTGACTTGCCAAGTTGCGTCAACAAATCATTTTTTACAGCGGTTTGTTGTTTAATAGGACTTAGTTCACCTATAAGCTGCCTAAAATCTAAATAGGTTAAAAAATATATTATATAAAAGCTAACTTATAAACCTGTATAACCATAAACAGAATCATAAACAGAATAACAAAGAATAACAAAGGGTCCAAGGTTTATATTGAAAGAGATTACACTACCTTCCAAACACCTCTGAATCATTTCACTGTTAAAGAGGGTTCAAATGTAACCTCAACAAGAGTCAAATGTAAGAAAAAGGGAGTTATTCCAGCTAACAGGGAACGTTCTCATAACTGTGGCTAACGTTCTGGCAAGGTTCTCTCAAAGTTATGAACAAAATTCTTCCTGTAACAGTAATAGTAATAGAATGTTTGTTCAATATTATCTGGTCTCCAATAATGTTCTCAAAAGGTTAGCACAAAATTTTTATTTATACATTGTTTGTAGAAGGTTTTTTAAATGTCCTCATAATGTTGGGTGAAAGCGATCTTAGAACAAAATGTTTGGAACATCATTTTAACCTTTAGAATGACTAACTATAAGGTTAGATGTTTTTAAAAAAAAACACATTCTTGGAACGTGGGAGAGTTTTGTACAGACTGTCCCATTGTTATTGTTTTTTATTTAATTTTTTGTAACTTTTTTATTTTAAATTTATGTAAAGCTTATGCAAGTGTTAGAATAAAAGACTTTCAAAACAATGTTCATGAAATCATCATAAATTGTCATAAGTATTTGATGAATGTTCTCATAATGTTGGCAGAAAATATTATTTGAACAACATTCTTCGAATGTCCAGTAAATATTAAGGATCGCTAACTTTGTTGGCTGTTACACAGCAAAATCCCCAGTGTACATATGTATCCACAATAAATGTACACTGTAAAACTTTGACCTGTAAAATAATGGCAACACTGTAATTTAGTAATAAACTGTAATAAACTTATATAAAGCAGCATGCATGTATAAGGGATGATAGTCCAACGTTTAAGTGAGATATTACTGTTGCAGTGTGTGCAAGTAGCAGAAACAACCAACAAACAAAGTACATCTAACGTTAGAATTGTTTTATTAGAAGAGATGCAATGAGATTACAAAAATAAATTATAAATATAAGAAAAGACAATGACCGGACACTGAAGATAAAAGAAGACATTAAATCTCTGAAGATCTTAGCAGAGGATGATTAAACAACTCCTCAAACAGCATTACCAGCTTCACTTCACTTATTACTTACCAGACTGACTTTATTTCTGTCAGACGTCTACAGAAGTTATTGAGAATTAATAGTGGTTTAACTCTAATGTGTTTAATTCGAAGTCACCATTGGTGTTTCCATTAGTTGGGCTCTTAACTCTTATTTTATGTTAATCTTTTTTTGGCTACTGTGACAGAGTACGACAGACTACGACAACTATGACACCCGTCGTAGTTGCCGGCGAAAACGTAGAAAGAGCCAGTTATGTTAACCCTCTGGGGTCTAAGGTGTTTTTGGGGTCCTTGAGATGTTCTGACATGCCCTGACATTTGTGCTTTTTTCAGTTGCTTATAAACATATTAATGGCAAAAAAAAATTACACACTATTTAGCACAAACAGGGCTACCATAATATGTGAGCAACAAGAATGTACATGTCTGCATTTTTGAGAGAATAATGTTTATGCGTGGTTATTGAAAAAACTAAAAACTAAAGTTTCTGAAATAAGGCCATAAAACACATACTAAATATGTGCCAATAAGACTTTTGTCTAATAGATGTCATTGCCTAGTGTTTTTTCTTCAAAATGATGTGAAAATCACCCTGCCTAATCATTCACATAACACAATACATTGATTTGAATTTTGCAAAGCACTTTCTGTTTGGAAAGGCAATATGCGGAGTGGGCTTCACAGATCATGCATATTTAGTGGTTCACACCTTAGGAGACAATGGGGCCTGCATACTTAATTAGCCATTCATTCAGGTGAGTCACTGAGCCACAAGAATGCAAGAGCAACAGTTGGAAGTATCTCAATTCTTTTTTATTTTTCCACATATTGTGCTTGCAATTTGGCCTATAATATCCAAGGAAAACATGTCTAGTAATTGTGCAGTTAATTCTCATACTGTATTTTCCGTTTTGGAATATTTATCCTCTCCCCAAATTTGTCACTAATAAAACACAATAAAAATTATTTAAAGAAAAGGCTTATATTTACCTTTTAATAGTTTGTTTACATCTACCTTGTAAATATATTTTTTTATTAAAAAGGTTACAATTACAACAACAATTCAAGTGTAATCTTTCTTTGTAAAAACTAAAGTATACATTTTATCATACATATTTCAAAGTTAAGGATTTGATTGATTATTTGATTACTTTATTTTTGACAAAACATACTATATTTAACATGAGCAAATATTGGCAAACAAAAGCTTATTTGAGTTGGCAGATATTTTATGTCTTATATGTCTGTAACATAGGTCTTTCATTTTTATTATAAGAAATATAAATGTTAATTTGCAGTTTAATACGTTGCTTATACAAAAATTTTATTTCAACATATTTCAGTCGATTTTTACTCAGTATAGCAATACAGTTTGCTAAAACCGAAACATTCATTCACAAACAGAAACGCCTGACTGTAACGTTGTTTTTATGAAATATTAGGGCATATAAATGTTAATTTTCAGTTTAATACGTTGCTTATACAAATAGCCTACATTTTATTTCAACATATTTCTGTCGATTTTTACTCAACTCAGTATAGCAATACAGTTTGCTAAAACATCATCATTCATTCACACAGAGACGCAATTTAAATTTAAACTGTCTTTTTGCGAGCTGTGATAAACAGCGCGCATCTCTGCGGCTGCCGTTCATTCATTCACAGAAACGCGATTAACTTGAGAAGGAAAAAAAACTTACTACATATTCGGATCCTCTCTCCTGCAATACCCACACTCTGAGGTAGATTTTCCATTATTATTATTCCTCACAGCGCTGCCAGATGGTGTAAACACGTAGGCTACAATGATCTGAATAAACTTGTGTTTTCTCGAGCTGATATGGGGGGCGTTCACATGTTTGCCTCAGTAATTTGCGTTTGAATAGCACGCGATCTCCGTGGGCGGAGTCACATTACATTTGAATGAGCTCTAATTAGCTCGACTGGAATCGCTCTCTTTTAATACAGATTTCACAAGATGAGAATATTTGTTTTTTATATAAATTACCTCATTTTAAAGAAGAGAATTCAAGCTTCATGCCTGTATGTCTGTATGCCTGTTTGACTCAGTATTCGCTGAGTTATTGTTCATTTTCGGACGCGTTTCAGAATGGTCTTCACTGACAGAGAGAAGGCAGAACTAGCATCACGTTTATTTTTCTTTATTTGGCAAAAAGCACAACAGTTTGTTTTTATTGTGAGTATACACAAAAATAATACACATTTAACAGAATCGATTGATGTATGAAACTTGCTTGTAATATCAAAGTCAACAGAGCAAAATTAATTTCTTTTGAACTGAACTGAAAAAAATCCAGCAAAACGCGTGGGCGCGTTTGCCGACCTCAGAGGGTTAATATCAGGACTACTCACAATGTGCTTGGTCTCAACCCTGAAGTTCGCGACCAAAGCTGCTTTAAGAAGCGGTAAGATCCATAACCTCGGATGGCGAATCCATGATCCGACAAATGTTTGTCCTGAAAGCAACCATCTGTATGCCACCTGGGCAAACTTTGAACATTACAATCACCCACTTTCTGACTAAGAATGGATGTGCTTTCAGGCACAGGAGAGAGAGTTCAGAAAAATTCTGGATGTTAAACTAACTAATTAATGACAGACAAACAATACGATTTGGTTACTGGACCAAACTTATAACCATCTTATGTGGAGTATATTACAGAAATGGATCCTACACAACAACTCACAGAGATGGGAGACCAAGTCAAGTCAAGTCAAGTCATCTTCATTTATATAGCGCTTTTAACAACGTAGATTGTTTCAAAGCAGCTTTACAGAGATAAGCGGATAATTTAAGGTAGCAGATATTGTTTTGGCTTTATAGCAGAGTTAAGTTATTTTCCATCTAAAGTTAGTTTTGATTGATTTGCTTCCGTCGCAACGATAATTTGTTATTAAATTAGGGGCCGCTAAGACGACACCATTCTCTCTACACAGACTTTAAACGCGAACCTGTGAGAAACGCTGATGGTGTTCACATGCGCATTTAGAATGGGTTCTATAGTTATGTGCGTTTGAAAATACGCAGGTTTGGAATTCCCTACAAGCCAAGCCTAAACAAAGTACTTGTCTTTCCTTATAAATTTTGATAAAGAATTTTATTTTATTTTGTTGCTTTGGGGTAGGAACACGAAACTAATTTTCCCGACAACGCCTTATCTGTAGAGTGGTAGAGGGATCCTCCATAGGGAGAGACTAGTTGGCACTTCAGCACTGCATTGTCATCGGTCCAGGCGAAGGTCCTTCGTCAGATCTGGATACGGCCTGGATCCGGCAGGCTGCAGGAAAACCTCGGGATAAACACACACTAAAATTAGCGTAGATGCCATTCTTCTTATGATGTAACGAGTACATCAGGATTTATGGGAAGTGTTCCCGGTTCCGGCTGACCTAATCTATGCAGCCTAACATTAAATTATAGAAGTCTATAATGTATTATGTAAATGCTAGGTCAAAGAGATGTGTCTTTAATCTGGCTTTGAACTGACAGAGTGTGTCTGCTTCCCGGACAATGGTAGGAAGACTGTTCCAGAGTTTTGGTGCTAAATAGGAAAAGGATCTACCGCCAGCAGTCGATTTTGATATTCTAGGTATTATCAACTGGCCGGAATTTTGAGATCGCAATAGACGTGACGGACTATAATGCGTTAAGAGCTCGCTCAAGTACTGCGGAGCTAAACCATTTAGTGCTTTGTAAGTAATCAGCAATATTTTAAAATTTATGCGATGTTTAATAGGGAGCCAATGCAGTTTTGACAGAACTGGGCTAATATGGTCATACTTCCTGGTTCTGGTAAGAACTCGAGCTGCTGCGTTTTGAACTAGCTGTAGTTTGTTTATTAAGCGTGCAGGGCAACCACCCAGTAGAGCATTACAATAATCTAGCCTTGAGGTCATGAACGCATGAACTAATTGTTCCGCATTTGTCAATGAGAGCATATGACGTAATTTAGATATATTTTTAAGATGGAAAAATGCGGTTTTACAGATACTAGACACGTGACTTTCAAATGAAAGATTGGTATCAAAGAGCACACCCAGGTTCCTAACCGACGACGAAGACTTAACCCTCTGAGGTCGACAAACGCGCCGACGCGTTTTGCCGGATTTTCTCCACATTGTAGCACTATAAACTTAAATTACTCCATCATTTATGGTCATACAGAAAAAAGAAATATAAAAAAAGAATCTGTGATATTTCTCCTTTTGTATGTGTCCACTTACAATCAAATCAAAACATTGTGCTTTTGTAAAATAAAGAAAATAAACAGGGTGTGCGTTCTGCCTCTCCGTCGCGGTGAACTTTTTTTTCTTGAGCACGTCTATAAACTGAAACAAAACTCAGCGAATACTTGTCACACATTTATGAGCCATATACCTTTATAAACATTTAAGTGTGTACTTTTAAATGATCGGATTCAAAACGAAAACAAATATTCTCTGTTTAAGTAATTTGTATAAAACCAACAAGATGTCCAGCTTCTCAAACGCTTGCTCATTACAGTTAATTTGGCCACGCCTACTCGCGCAAAAGATATTCACATGCAAATCTCCACATGGAACGCGAACGCGCTCGTTACCTCAACAACAAAACACTTCACTTCACTTTTCGTCGAGTTTGAAAGACGTGCCTGAGCTTACATTGGATTTAGGCTACCTCAGAAGAAGAAGAACGCGATTTGAAGACAAGAAAGATAAGGTAAGAAATTCTTACATAGCCTAGTTTGTTATTGTTGCATAAATGTCACGTTGCAGCTGAACTGTTGCTAGATATATGGGGAATATTATAATATTTAGACCCGTGTTTACTGTGTTTGTGGATATCTGCTCAAACATAGATATGTTTATGGTAACCATAATGTTTTATATTTGAGAGTGATCGCGTTTGAATGTATCATATTTTGCAAGCGATCGCGTTTGAATGTATCATATTTTGCAAGCGATCGCGTTTGAATGTATCATATTTTGCAAGCGATCGCGTTTGAATGTATCATATGTGTTTACTGTGTTTGTGGATATCTGCTCAAACATAGATATGTTTATGGTAACCATAATGTTTTATATTTGAGAGTGATCGCGTTTGAATGTATCATATTTTGCAAGCGATCGCGTTTGAATGTATCATATTTTGGATGAAAGCAAAACGCACCAAACGGCTTCATGTTTTTATTATTATCTCATTTCATATCATCATAACGGATGGAAACATTTGAAGTAACATGATAATCAATATATTTTTCTCTAGCTTCTTTTGGAAGATTTATAGGCTGCTATAGGTTATTTATTGTTATTATTATTTTATCCGCACTGCGCATATACATTATGCCTACAAGGCACAACAAACCTGGTGTTCATTATAATATATATCGTTGGAAACGTGTGTGTGTGTGTGTATTCTGTGAATTTTAAAAAGGAATTTTAAAAAGCAATTTTAACCAGAAAAATCTAATATTTATTTCCAAAATCGTGCAGGCCTTTCTCTTGATATCAGTATGTTCACTTTTTTTTTTTTCAGGTCCCAGATGCCACTGAGGACTTCAACATTCACATGAGTCTCAGTACGTGAACATGGTAAAGTGAAAATCTTGGAAATGAAAGGTATGTACAATGTTTTTAGGAATGGCACAAAGGTCTCTGTCTTTGAAGTGCTTTTTTGGCATTTGTTGTGTATCTTTGGATTATGTTGTGTTGTAAATAAATCCAAACAATTTAAAAGCCATTATTTTTTAAATCTCCTCATTTACAGTATTGTGCAAGGTTGCTCAGAATGATAGGGGCCTGATAGCTCCTAATAGGGCCGTTAGGGGAGGTTCTTTGTCTTTCTCAGGTGAGAAAAGCTTACATATTAATGAGCTCTCGCATAAGGCTTTTTCACACAAAACACGTCGTAAAATTTTTAAATCAATATATTGTCTTATCTGAATGAGCAGTCAGGGTGATTTTCACATAGTTTTGCAGCAAATATTCTAGGCTACGTCATACAATTTTCAAAAGTCTTGTGAAGAAATAATCAGTATGGGTTTCATGGCCTTATTTCAGTGAGAATTTTTTTTTGTATTTTCAAAAACCACGCATAAATGTCATTATCTCAAAACTACAAACTTTTACATACATGCTGCTGATATATTATTGTAGCAGAGTTTGTGCTGAATACAGTGTAATTAGACTTTAGCCATGAAAATGTCACAAGTAACAGAAATAACCAGAAATGTCAGAGCATGTCAGAACACCTCCAGGGCCCAGAAAACAGCTCAGACCTCAGAGGGTTAACAGAGCAGCCATCGAGTGTTAGACAGTATTCTAGGTTATTACGTGAGGAAGTTTTTTGTCCAATAATTAGAAACTCTGTTTTTTCAGAATTTAGAAGTAGGAAATTACGAGTCATCCAATTTTTTATATCAGCTATGCATTCCGTTAATTTTGTGAATTGATAAGTTTCGTTAGGTTTTGAAGAAATATAGAGCTGAGTATCATCAGCATAACAGTGAAAGCTAATTCCATGTTTCCTAATGATATCTCCTAATGGTAGCATGTACAGAGTGAATAGCAGCGGTCCTAGTACTGAGCCTTGTGGTACGCCATACTGAACTTGTGATCGATGAGACATCTCATCATTTACTGCTACAAACTGATAACGGTCAGATAAGTATGATTTAAACCATGCTAGTGCATTTCCCGTAATGCCAACATAATGTTCGAGTTTATTTAAAAGAATGTTGTGGTCAATGGTGTCAAATGCAGCACTAAGATCGAGTAAAACTAATAGAGAGATACAACCACGATCGGATGATAAGAGCAAATCATTTGTGACTCTAACGAGAGCTGTCTCGGTACTATGGTACGGTCTAAATCCGGACTGGAAATCCTCGCAGATATCATTTCTCTCAAGAAAGGAACATAGTTGTGAGGATACCGCCTTTTCTAGTATCTTTGACAGAAAAGGTAGATTCGAGATCGGCCTGTAATTGACTAATTCTGTAGGATCAAGTTGCGTTTTTTTAACAAGCGGTTTAATCATAGCCAGCTTAAAGTTTTTTGATACGTATCCTAGAGACAAAGATGAATTTATGATATTAAGTAGAGGATCTATGACCTCTGGAAGCATCTCTTTCAGTAGCTTAGTTGGTATAGGGTCTAACATACATGTTGTCGATTTAGATGATTTAATGAGTTTAGTAAATTCTTCCTCTCCTATAGCAACGAATGAATCAAATTTTTCCTCCGGGAGACTACAATGCACTGCCTGATGCGATACTGTAGTAGACGGTTGCATAGTTATAATTTTGTCCCTGATATTATCAATCTTGTAAGTGAAGAAGTTCATAAAGTCATTACTGCTGTGTTGCTTGGAAACTTCTGGGCTTGAAGCTTTCTTTTTCGTTAGTTTAGCCACTGTTTCAAATAAATACCTAGGATTATGTTTATTTTCTTCTAATAGGTTTGAAAAATAAGCAGATCTAGCAGCTTTTAAAGCCTCTCTGTAAGCAATTGAGCTCTCCTTCCATGAAATGCGAAATACCTCTAGCTTTGTTTTCTTCCAGTTGCGCTCCATTTTTCTGGCTGCTCTCTTAAGGGCCTGAGTGTGCTCGTTGTACCACGGCGTTGGATTATTTTCTTTAATCTTCTTTAAGCGCAACGGAGCAACTGTGTCTAAAGTGCTGGAAAAGAGAGAGTTAAACGTTTCTGTTGTAATATCTAGTTCTTCTAAGCTATCTGGGATGCTGAGATGATGAAACTGATCAGGAAGATTATTAATAAAGCAATCTTTAGTGGCAGAAGTGATAGGTCTCACATATTTGAAACACGGAGTTGTCTTTGCAGCCTTGGCTAAATGCAAATTACACGAGACTAGATAATGATCTGAGATGTCATCGCTCTGCTGCAGAATTTCAACAGCATCAACATCTATTCCGTGGGATAATATTAGATCTAGAGTATGATTACGACGATGAGTAGGTCCTGACACGTGTTGTCTAACTCCAATTGAATTTACAATGTCTTTAAATGCCAATCCCAATGCATCTTTTTCATTATCGATGTGTATATTAAAATCACCAACAATTAGTACTTTATCTGCAGTCAATATTAATTCTGATAGAAAGTCCGCAAATTCTTTGATAAAGTCTGTATGGTGCCCTGGTGGCCTGTATACAGTAGCCAGCACAAATCTCAAACGTGATTTATCGTTTACACTATATTTTACATTAAGCACCAATGCTTCAAAAGAATTATATTTAAAACTTGATTTCTTAGTGGTTTTGAAACTATTACTATAAATTACAGCAACACCACCCCCTTTGCGTTTCAAACGAGGCTCATGTTTATAACAGTAATCTTGCGGGGTTGATTCATTTAAAGTAATGTAATCGTTTGGTTTTAGCCAGGTTTCTGTCAAACACAGCACATCTAGGTTATTATCTGAAATCATATCATTAACAATGAGTGCTTTTGAAGTAAGCGATCGAATATTCAGCAACCCAAGCTTTAGCATTTGCTCATCTGTATTATAGCTGTTTTTTATTTGTTGAACATCAATTAAATTTTTAACCTTAGATGGGTTAAAACGTTTTTTGGATTTCCAAATTCGGGGAACAGACACAGTCTCTATATGATGATAGCTAGGTGAAAGAGGCTCTATGTGATGGGATTTATCTGACCTTGGTAACGCGAGGCCGCTAGCAGACGGTCGGTTTAGCCAGTCTGTCTGCTTCCTGACCTGAGCCCCAGATTGTCATGTTTGAGCTCTAAGACTATGTGCCATATTACTAGAGAGAAGGGCAGCACCATCCCAGGAGGGATGAATACCATCTCTTTTCAACAGGTCAGGTTTGCCCCAAAAACTTTTCCAATTGTCTATGAATTCTATATTATTAAGCGGACACCACTTCGACAGCCAACCGTTAAGCGAACACAATCTACTAACTATCTCATCACTCCTGCGAACAGGAAGGGGGCCAGAGCAAATTACAGTCCCACTAGGAATCAGACCACTAGGAATACTCTTGTTAAAGTATACTGTAAGAATCCTATGGAAATTCCCCCTCTGTAGAGCGCTCTCACCGAGGCCCGATTCAGAGACGCTCACTGAATGGATGGACCAGCAGTTGTGCTTCGTCCGGGAAACCATCCAGCCAGCACTCAATAGAGCGACACATTCCAGCAGTGTGAGAGAGCCCAGATTGGTAAGTGAAAACGAACTAGCTTATCTTTGGGAACACCGTAGAAGCAAGGCAATAGACATCATTTTAAACCACAGCACTTACCCAGACCCCCCTCCTGCGATAAGCGACGTGGGTAAAGTCTATGAGTATTATGCTGCGAAATGCCAACCAGCACAGTTACACCAACAGATAAGCAGCCCTCCATGGTGTGGCGCTCTGGATCTGGACAACCCGAAAGATAACCCCGCAACCTCGGACTTCACCACAGAGGAGATTTCTAGAGTTCTCTGCAGCCTCCCAAACAACAAAGCATATGGTGCAGACGGTGAGACTTATGAAGTGCTCAAAGCGACAAAACAATTCTCAATAGTGTCTCACTCAGATTTTTAATGTCTGTCTAATCAATCGGAAAGTCCCCGATTCCTGGAAGGGAGCTATTATCTATAGGATCCCCAAAAAGAACAACATTCCAGAGGACCCTTCCACCTGAAGGGATATATCACTGCTCCCCACTATATATAAGGTATTTATGAAGTGTATTTTAGGCCGAATTTTACCCTGGCTGGTGGAATCAGGAACATTGACAACAAAACAAAAAGCATACATAGAGAGGCAAGGAATGAATGAGCAAGTATTCTGTTTGAAGACTGCCATTGATGATTTTAAACATCAATCCTCCTGTTTCTATGCGGTGTTCCTTGATTTTCGAGACGCTTTTGGTTCTTTACCTTATAGCGTAATGCTTCATTCCCTTGAGGAAATAAACCTGCCGGAACAGTATATACATATTATCAAGAATGTACACGACAATTCTTTTTTACAAGTGATTTGTGGACAACAACTAACGAAACCGGTTAAACTTGAAGTTGGGATTAAGACGGGGTGTCCCTGGAGCGCTGTGAATTTCATTGTGGCTCTAAACCACTGGCTGAAATGGTTATGCCTCCTTGCCCCGCCTGGTATTACATCTCCAAACCCAGTTCAGGCCTTTGCCGACGACGTCCTCATAGTATCAAGAGAGGAGAACATCATTAACAACATGCTGTCATACACCGATCGCTTTCTGCAATGGTCTGGACTTGAAGTTAAGAACAACAAATGTGCTGTGTTTTACGAACGACGCAGCGGTGGCAATAGATGGTATAGAGCCAAGTATGATCAGACTCCATCATTCACAATCGCTGGGAGCACAATTAGAGTCTATTCAAGACACGAATCTTACAATTATTTGGGACACATGTTTGATGTTGCAGGAGAATGGCAAGAGCAAGTGAGCGATATCTGTAATGAATACACTAGAAGACTAGATTTGATAGACCAGTGTCCCCTACCGACCTGCATGAAACTCCAGGCAGTGCGGGATATAGCTCTATCCAAGATCCACCATCTGTTCACCAATGTCCACACTGCTAAAAAGCATCTGAATGAGCTGAACAATAAGACCGTGCAGCTAGTAAGGAAGTGGTTAAATACTGTATAAATACACACACAACAAGAAGTATTCTCTTTATGAGCAAATCAGAGGGGGGACTGGGGATTCCCAACATTGAATGGATATATACAGCTACCAGAATAAAGCACCTACTGCACATGCTGAATAACGACGACCATACAGTTCGAGAAGTGGCCCGGCGCTCACTGCTGCTGGATCTAAGCAAACGCAAGGTCCCCTATGCTGCAGACGGAGAACCAGGGTTCCTCGGCTTCAGAAAGAAACCTAGCGGAAAGCTGGATACCAAGGGCACACAAAGTGCGTCACATGCCTGGGAATCTCCCATGCTGAAGCTGCACTCTCTGCCCGAGGCTGCTCTCTCTGTGAGAGTATGCCTGTCCTGTGACTGCGCACGCGGCTAGCTCTCTACAAGATGGCGACGCTGCTTCTCCTGCTCTTCCTTCCCAGAGGAAAAAGAAGCGCCGCAGCCAATGACAGCCGGAAAGAATGGAGGTGAGCAAGCCCATGCCGGCCACGTCCCCGCGTGCCTCGTTCTCCCCATCTCAGTCTCACTCGCCGGTCCTGTTCACTCAGGCAGACCTGCGCCCCTCCCTTTGAGCGGCGAGTCTCGTCTCCCTCGGCGGATCGGCTTATTTACATCCTGCGCTCGCGGCTAGCTCTCCTTTTCAAGCCTCGATGGAAGAAGCGCGCGAGTAGATATTCGCGCGGCTAGCTCTCTTTACGACACAAGAGAGCTACCACTCCCTTCCGTTCTGTTCATCACGCAGAACCTTCTCCGTGATTCAGACACAACAGTGCGGTTTTCATGCCTGGAATCAAACCACGCCGAAATTGCTCTCTCTAATGACGGCTGTTCTCACTGCGAGGCAATCCCTCCCTGTGGCTCAGTGGTGGATTCTACGATTTTTGCGCCAGAGACCCGAGTTCGAATCTCGGCTACGCTGAACCTTTTCACCAAAGCGAACGAGCTCACGCCGGCTCCGCCCCCGCGTGACTCACTCTCTTTGGCAGCGTCCAAAGCAGGGGTTGGTGCAATCAGTGCAATTGGACGAAGCATGGCCATGAAGCTAGTCATGTTAAATAACCATTCCAACAGAGCTATAGCTGCAGTTAAGGGGCCTGCTGTAAACCGCGCACAGCTGCAGACTAACGCTGTTCTCACAGCAGCTCAAACAGAGTGAGAAATAAATGTTCCCCCACAGCCCCCGCTCACAGGGGGCTGGGAACGTTCTCAAATCAGTCATTAGGCCCGTTACAAAGCGCGCGACACTCATACCGCACACTATGACTGCAGTCAGTGCGCCCGCTACGAAGCGTGCGCCACCACAGATAGTCACTGCTCCTACAACAGCTCTAATAGAGCAAGATATGAGTCTTCACGAATCAGTCCGAACCCGTCATGAGACACGCTCCACTGAAATAATAAAGGAGGGCTTGTGTCTCGCGCTAGCCAGCGGTCTGGACGCAGGTGCCATATGGTGCCCTGTCCATGAGAGAGGAGGTCCTCCCTCAGAAGGGTGGGCCAGGGAGGGGCTGTCGAGAGGAGTTTGAGTTCGGGGAACCAGGACCGGTCGTGCCAATAAGGGCCGACTAGCAAGACCTGCTCCTCTTCCTCCCTGACTTTGCACAGTGTCTGTGCAAGAAGGCTCACTGGGGGAAACGCATACTTGCGGAGGCCCCGAGGCCAGCTGTGTGCCCTGCCGAGGGTCCCCTCGGTCAGGGAATAAAACAACTGGCAATGGGACAAATCCGGAGAAGCAAACAGATCTATCTGTGCGGCCCCGAAGTGGTCCCAGATCAGCTGGACCGTCTGGGGATGGAGTCTCCACTCTCCTCTGACCACAAGCTGTCGTGAGAGCGCATCGGCTGCACGATTGAGCAGGCCGGAGATATGAGTGGCACGAAACGACCTCAGATGCTTCTGACTCCATAGGAGGAGGTGACGGCGAGTTGCGACATGCGACGAGAGCGTAGACCACTTTGATGGTTGATGTACGCATGGTAGACCATCCTCCCACTCCCGTTTCATCTCTATGCAGTATGCACGCAATAGAGACTTAAGAGTGGCGTGGAACCGCTCCAAAACCCCTTGACTTTGCGCATGGTATGCACTACTCAAGTTGTGCTGGATACGCAGCTGTTTCAAAGCTACTGCAAATGTTTTTGATGTCAAATTTGAACCCTGATCACTTTGAATGATTCTGGGAAGACCAAATATTGAAATAAACTGCGACAATGATTTCACCACAGACCTTGTAGTAATGGTCCTCAAAGCATACGCCGCAGGATAGCGAGTCGCCTGGCACATGATGGTAAACAAATAAACACAGCCTGATTTTGACTGGGGTAAGGGGCCCACACAATCAATGACCAAATGCTCGAAAGGCTTACCAACAGACGGAATGGGCTGTAAAGGCGCGGGCTTAACGACAGCATTTTGCTTACCTGCCACCTGACAGACATGACAAGTTTGAACAAACCATGCAACGTCCCTCTTTATCCGTGGCCATTAGCAATGTTTTAACAATTGATTGTATGTTTTCTTTACCCCAAAATGACCCGCTGTTTCCCCATGAGCTGTTTTTAGTACCACTTCACGAAACTTTTCAGGCATCACCACCTGCAAAATCTGATCTCTCACATCAGTTCCCGCAGTGGGTGACCACCTTCCTAGCAACAAACCATTCTTCACAAAATAACAGCGATCTAAATTGTCATCTGCAGTCAAGTCAAAATATTTCTTTAAGCTCTGATCACTCTTTTGAGCCTCAGCAATGTCAACTCGAGACAAAGGTACTGGTAACTGCAGAATAAATACCTGAGCATACGTGTGCTTAGATACATCAGACGAGTTTGCATCCTGCTTATGCGCCATAGCGCGCATCACAGCGCATGCCGTAAAAACCTCTGGAAAATCTTTTTGACACCTATCTGACTCACCCAATAAAGAAGCTCCAGTCTTAACCACGGGAGGTGGTGAGACCTGATCAGGAAAAACACGGTCATGAGCAAAGTTATTACCCACAATCAGATCAATTCCCTCTATAGGTAAAGAAGGACGCACCGCAATGGTTACTTCCCCGCTCACAAAACCAGAAAACAACTGAATTTTGTGCAGCGGCACTGGAAATGACTGGAGACCAATTCCCCGTATTAACACACAATTTTAGGTATCAGACTCAGGCGAAAAAGGCAAGACAGATTGACAAATGAAACTTTCTGATGCACCCGTATCACGCAGAATTATCACTGGAACGCGATGTGCGTCTCCAACCAATGCCACAAAACCCTCCGTGACAAACGGTGCATAATCCGTTATACTAGATACAGGAAATTCAAGCTCATCACATTGTACATTGCTCAAACCTTTAGCAATTGACACTGTACATTGTGCACGATCCAATGTCTTTGCTGGAATTTTCTTAGCTTTACTCCCTGAGCGCACAGCAGGAACAGATGAGGCGCAGAGGCCAACTTTTCCTCCATCACCCTTCCCCCTGTTACGCTCCAATAACACCGGGCAATTTTTTTTCCAATGATTTTTCCCAAAACAGTAGTTACAGTCTGTTTTAGGATCGAAATCCGATGGTTTACCACGTGCAGTTAAATTGGAAAACACAGATGTGTCCGTATTGACACGACTATAGCGACGTTCTTTGTAATTACTGTTAGAACGCGGACTAAAATCATGAGCTCGAGTCTTGTGTATGAGAGAAATATTATCAGCAAGAACAGCGGCATCTGCTTTCACATGATGTTCGCTAATATAAGTGGCTATTCGATCAGGCAAAGTGTTCTTAAGTTGTTCTAATATCATAAGATCACACAACTCATCAAAAGAATCAACCTCTTCAGCTGTAAGCCACCGATGAAAGAAGCTGTTTAATTCCCTAGCCCACTCAGCGGTAGTTTGCTTGTCTGATTTTTTCCATGATCGAAAACGCTGTCTATAAGCCTCGGGGATTAACTCATAACACTTTAACATAGCTGCCTTGACGCATCGATAGACCTTCTTTTCAGAAGACGGTAAAGCCACAAATGCCTTCTGTGCACGGCCAATTAACGTAGTTTGTAATAATACAATTTTATCCTCATCACTCCAATTTTGCTCAGTAGAAATATTCTCAAATAACGAAAAAAAAACACATCTGGATCATGCTCATTAAACTTAGGCAGGAACTTGATCATACCGGCCAGGCCAGACTGCTGCGATTTGCCAAGTTTGCCTTCAGCTACTAATTGCAGCCTAGTACGCTCAATCTCACGTTCCTGCTCTAAATTTTTAAGCCTTTCCCATTCCAACTCACGATCTTTATCTTTCTGTACAGCTTCTAACCTTTTACGATCCAATTCGTTATCAAGCCTTCTTTGAGCTAATTCGTCATCTAATTTTTTCCTTGCTAATTCTTGTTCCAATTCCAACGTTTTTTGTTTCACTTGCAAATCATGTTGCAGTTTTAACAATTCGACTTGCTGTTCAAATGTTAATACACTGGACTTTAGCTGTGGGCCTACAATCAAACTCGGAGTGGGCTCACTATCTGAAGTGAGCTCACTATCTGAACCCGACGCTCCCTGACTACATCGCTTCGGCAATTTCTCGTCAGGTAACACGTTCTTATCAACCAAACACGCACGAATGAAGTCAAGCAGCTCATGCTTCTTAGCTCCCCTCGGCAATGTTACATCAGTTTTATAGTGCTTGGCCACACTATGCAATTGTTTAATATTCAACGCCGCAAGCAAAGCCACTGAAGGAGCAGCCAAAAACGCCTCAAGTGTACTCCTTATTAAAACTTAAATTACAAGTCACCAATCAACAATCAAACCAGGCTATGGTCTAGAAATAAACACCCAATAGCAATACATCTAGCCAAACAAACGAAAACTATATCTCAACGTCTTTCAGGTTTTTAAACAATTCCAACCACACAATTTAAATCGGGCGAAGCGGAATGCAGCTCATGTTACAGGACAACAACGGAGTTTCCCCCTAAACATTTACCCCCCTACTAATTCTGATCTATCTTCACACTAAGTCCAAGAACAAGGCTAATTTACTCACCAATACCAATGGAATCGTACTGTCCCGACAAAAGTCAATTCAGCCGGTGCTCCACGGCGGTGCCCTCGTTCGGACTTCAGTGACCAGCAACCTAAACCCACGCCGAAGCGCACTAATTGGGGATAAAACAGGCTCCGTAAAATGCCATCCTGCAACATAAGTAGCCCTACAAACACACTTCGCTACTCAAACTAAGCAAACTAAATATGGTTGGTCAAATTGCTCTAATCTGCGCAAATACTCCCAACTTTTTCCACAACCAAAGAACAAATTTTAACGATCAAAATACTAAAATAACATTCAATTCATTGATTGAACACTCGATGCGGAACTCCCCAACAAACAAACACAACGCGTGCCAGCTGATTAGATTACTACCATCAGCTGATCACCGGTGCGTTTCATTCACAAAATGTGAACCAATGACGTAGCACTACCCACGCAACTAGGCCTACCCAATATTGCGAATTATAGTAGTCTACTTACAATTCGGGATCAAATGGTCGGACGAGCCCCCATATGTCACGACTACCTGGCTCACAGTAGCAATGACATAGGGGAGACCACACCGTTTGTTATGTTAAATCCAAACTGATTTATTAAAACATTAAATTATACAATAAAATCATAATTTAAAGTCAGTAAATGAGAAACAGAAGAAAGCTAATCAAAAGTGTAGTGCAGGGGCCTGTTGCACAAAACTAGGATAAGGGATTAAGCCAGGATATCTTGGTGATCCTGGCTCAATTGATCCGTAATCCGGTTGCACTAAAGCTGGATAGGGGGCAGGAGGATATGTTATGGTATAAATTACCATGGAGATTTATTCTGTGGAGCTAGCCTGCTCCAGACCAGGCTAAATTCCAGGATCTATTTAATCTCATCCCTAATGTCAGTCAGCAGTCACCACAAATGGAAACCAATAGTTATTTCACTGCTCACTATACATTGTTATCACATATAACTAGACCCACTGTCATTATTTAAACGTTTGTGATCATTAATTTCAATCATTTTGGATAATGATTTTTAGATGATGTTGCTATCATTAGATAATTTACAGTTTCCCATAGACTATAAGGCTATATATAAAATGATAGAATATTAGGGCCACAGAGGGAAAAAAAGACAAGTCATAATATTGTAACCAGTTGTTTTAAAGGAGGACAGTTGTTAAAATGACAGATGTGGGGCATTTCGTGAAATTGTACTTCAGTATGGTTTCATAAACAAAGACATGCTGATGTGCCAGAATATTAAGTATCACATTGTCATAAGTATCAAAACTGTAAAAAGAATATGTAGCTTTTCTGCAGAAAGAACCAGCCTCATAAATTTATGACTTTATCCTTTTTCCTCAGTGTGGCCCTAGTACTCTGTCATATAAACAAATACACAAATACACATTCCATATGAATATAAAAACACAATGTGTAACATTATGTTCCTTTATTGAATAAGGACAAAACAAAGCAGGTAAACCATCAGCTCCTTTCGAAACTGAAGTCACAGTGACTCTACAAGATGGAAAGCACAGAATCAAAGCATATTATACAAAATGATACATACACATTCAAAGGTCTGTATATAACACACCCTGCATGTCTGCACACTAAAATAAATGCAGGACAAATCCATACACATCAACTGAACAGACAAATGAATGGATGCAGTAGCCTCCCTGCAGCCTTGTATTACACACAGTATACCGCACAAACATCATAAGAGGCCAAATTCGTAAAAAAACGAACCCACCGACCACTGTCGTCATCAGGGAAGATTGCCGGATTGTCCCAGTCCATGGCTGGTGGCACTCTGGGGGCCCTCTCCTTCCTCAGGCAGGCCACATTGTGGAGGACAGCACAAGCCACAGTAATATCACATGCCCTAACAGGGCTGACCCTTAATTTGTGAAGGCAGTGAAAGCGTGCCTTCAGGAGGCCAAAGGTCATTTCAACTCTGGCCCTGGTCCTGGCATGGGCATGGTTGTAGGCCTGCTGTGCTTCCTGGGGGTCTGTGAAAGGTGTCAGGAGAAAAGGCTGGCAGGCATACCCCCTGTCTCCCAGCAACACACCAGAGAATTCACCTGTCAACACAAAATCTCATCATTACTACCTCATAAACACAGTGATATTCTTGACACAGCCATGATGGTTATAAATAGGGGTTGTGTGGCTTACCTTGTGATAGGCACTGATAGATTTCAGAGGCCCGAAAGATTCTGGAGTCATGGACTGAGCCAGGCCATTTTGCCACAACATTGCTGATCACACAGTCAGCATTGCAGACCATCTGAAATCATAAGATGAGGAATATTACACCAATCAATGCACATCACTGGCAATGCAGAGTGTTCGTCAATGGACAATATCAAAAAGTTATGTTCACCTGAACATTAATGCTGTGAAAGGATTTCCTATTCACAAAATCGGCCTCATGGGCACCTGAGGGGGCTTTTATCCTTATGTGTGTGCAGTCCACTGCACCAATGACATTGGGGAAACCTGTCACACAAAGTAATGAGTATCCTACTATGTGTTAACAGTTGTCCTGTAATTTGTAGATCCTCTTACCTGCAATCCTATAGAACTCCTCTTTGATGTCACACAGTCTTCTGTGGCCAGGGAAGGAGATGAAGACATCTGCTAATGCTTTGATAGCCAGACACACACTCCTTATTGTGCGGCAAATTGTGGCCTTGTTCAGCTGTTCTGCATCCCCCACTGAGTACAGGAAGGCTCCACTAGCAAAAAAGCGCAAGGCCACACAAACCATTTGCTCCACACCCAGTGCATGGCTCCGTGCAGTGCGGTGCTTAATCCTGGGACCCAGTAGTCTGCATAGATACCTGATGCCATCTGCAGAAAACCTGTATCTTTCATATAGATGGTCATCAGGGAAGGCCAGTGGGTCCAACCGGTCCCTGAAGACCCTTTCTCGCCTGAAGGCTCTCCTCAGCACAAGTGCTTCTTCATCCACCACATCTCGCAAGAATGGGCATGCCATTGTCAGAGCAGAAAGGAACACACAATTTTGGGCCTTCATATAGGCTAGTGGCCACACCTGGTGCTGGGGGGGTGGGCAAAAGAGGCCGGTGCCTTATAACGATGACTTGGTTGTACTGATTGCTGGGAAAATAAAAAAAACCTTAGAAAGATGCCACCGTCCTGTGTGCTCACAATAAGAGCTCATATGTCATGGCTCACTTGACTTTACGAGAATATACCTAATTTTTATTTTGAGCTGTGTCATCTTCTTGGAGCTGGGGGAGGAAAGAAAAATAATGATTAATACATTTGTGTTACAGTTAGCATACAGTGTACATTGAAGGCATATCTCACCTCCCTCTCAAGTTTTTTTATTTCAAGGTCCAGTTTCCTAATTATCCTCTTTTTTATTTCGGACTCCAGTGCAAGATTTTCCATCTTTTTCTTCTTGTACTGAATGTCTATGTCTGCCAGTTCTATTTGGCGCCGGAGGTGGTTGCCATACAACTTTCTGATAGCTTGTGAGCTCTGTGAACACAATACAATTAGCGCCAGGCTGGTTTTCCCACTGTATAGCATCTGGGTCCTGTAAAAGAAATTAGATTTTTTGATTTTGATGAGGACTCCTCACCACTGTAGAGTAAATAGTACTTTCACAGTCTTAACATGATACCTCATGCCTTCTGGAATCCAGAGAGATGGTCTCCTCCTCCTCATCGTCTCCATCATGTGCTGTTGCTGCTGCACTGGGGCTTTCACCCTATCACATTTAATCGGATTCATATTGAAGCTAGTAGACAAGACATGCCAGGCCTACAGTATGCCTTTGATGGAGTACTCACTGGATCAGCATCGTCTGGTGCTTGTGCTGGTGGCTCTAACAGGAACACAGTGCTGCCAGACACTGCAAGGCAATAGGTAAACCAAAGTCAGACAGTCCAAATTGATTCAATATGAATGTGGTTGTATCCCATGTAGAGATGGACGGACATACCTTGAATGAAGCGGGTGGCATCTTGGGAGGAACCTATGCTCGTCTCTTTCCCCCCAGGGATCCCCTCTAAGACGGGCCTGCCTTTATTTAGCTCCAAGGCCATGTCCTCTGCTGGGGTAAGGTCAGCCTTTGGTGACCCACCACCCGTGCCTTGTCTGTGGGTATTCTTTTTCACTGCTAAAACAGTACAGACAATGTGTGAGCAGGCACCTTCTGGGTACAATATATGCTTGTGCTTTGTTAAATATTAGTCAGGGACCATACCATTCTGCAGAATGTTCTTGTATTTGATTTTGACCTGCTGCCATGTCCGTTTTGGCCCGTTCATGTTTAATCTACATCACACACACACACACACACACACACACACACACACACACACACACACACACAAAAAAAAAACACTGCAAAAAATGACTTGGTATTTTTGTCTTGTTTTCAGTAAAAATATATATATATAAAAAAAAAAAATCTTAAATAAAGATGTATTTTCTTGATTTGCTAAATGACCTAGCAAAATAAGTATAGTTTAGACAAAAAATATAAACTTTAAGTAAATGTGTGCTTAAAACAAGCAAAAAAATAAAAAATCTGTCAATATAATAAGAAAAATTGCCTCCATGAGGATTTGTGCTTCCGACGGGGAAAAGTACGCGGCTCTAGTTGCCATGGTAAATCAGTTAATCTGTGATCTGTGGCGGGGTCTATTTGAGTGAGCCGTGAGCGCGCACCTATCCAGGATTGGTTTCACCTGGCTTAATGAATCCGTGTCTGCTCATCCTGGCTTGGTCTTTGTGCAACCAATTAAGCCTGGACGCACATGTTTTGGCTTCATTGAGCTCAGCTGAGTCATTTATCCCGGATGTCTTAATTCTACTTTTGTGCAACAGGCCTCTGATCAGTAAAGTGTAGACTATGTGTAATGCAAAAAAGGCAAAAAGGAGTAGGATGGTGCTGCCGTCAGCCTGGAGGCCAGAGCAAAGAAGAGACGCGCAGCCCAGAGCAGAGAGAGAACAACTGGCAGGAGATGTTTTTAAATAGTCCCGCCAATCAGCTACTGTCAGATGGACCGAAAACAGACAGCTCCCCCTTCAGATTGGGGGGAGAGATACGGCCCAAACATATTCTGTCCATGGTGGAGTGAGCACACCCAGCACGGCAAAGCCGGGCGTGACAAAGGCGAGTCTCGATCTCAACACCGAGACAGTCATATTCCCGCAATGGGAGCATGAACCATCGACAAAAGCTGCCTCAGCGTGCTGAACACCCAAACACGTGAGGCAGCAATCGTGACCGTCAGAAGGGGACAGGGAACGACCACATCCAGAAACGCACAGGCGGAATGACATCTTGAAAAAGACGCAAACGCACCCGTGTTGCTCTTTCAGGAAGTGAGAAACCTCTCACCAGTGCCGGAGCACCCAGTGGAATGATCGCTGCAACACTGACAGGGAGGGTGCAGCCTGTACCAGTGAAGCAATCACTCTTCTCGCCCTCAACCGGCCGTCGGACAAACAAACACAAACAGAAATGTGATGCTGTTAGAACAGCAGTTGAGTGCTCAAAGAGCTCGCGGTGTAGAAACACCAGCCAGGGAGAGACTTCCTGAAGAAGCACCGACACACTCGCTCGGTGTAGAAAACCACACTCTTCAGAGATTCTGTCATAGAGAACGATCGGCTCTGAAGCGAAAGACAGATGGAGTATGCATCCGCTTCAGTATTTATACCCGTCTCGCGGGGCGGAGCGCGTGATGCAATTCACGTCGCCATTGCGCGCATTGGTTCGTTCAAGCAAGCTCGAAGAAGATAGGCTCCCTAGCGTGATCCCATTCAGTCGAAGTCGACGTCGACTACGTCTGACGTTCTTGACTGAAAGGGAACTCACTTTCGACCCCCAAAGATTTTTTTTGTTTTTTGAAATTGTTTTGAAAATCTAAAGACATCTTCATGGCCATGTCACTCACTTTTGGGAAGTTTTAATGGCTTTTGTTTTTGAATATTTGTATACTTTCATTATGATACTTCTTTTAATTTCTTTTGCACTGGTGAATGCACCACTCTTGGCTCTTGGTGAAGTTTAACTTTGGACCCTGTTTGAAATGAACAGTACAGTATCTTTCAATGAACCTTGAACCTACCATTGTTTATCCGGTTAATGACTATAATTGTTAAAATAATGATAATATGTAATTTATATTAACTTTATCTGGAGCTTTAAATGTGCAACTACACAATCTGGCTGAAAGAGCATCTCTATTTAGTGACTGCCTTTCAGAAGTAGCTTTTTTGATACTGTTTAATTACAGATTATTTTTGTAATAATCAGAATCAGAAAGAGCTTTATTGCCAGATATGTTTATACACTCGAGGAATTTGTTTTGGTGGCAGAAGATTCACTGATGTCATTTGAATCTAATCAAATCTAATAATTGTGCTGTGCCCTTAATACATTTATATTACAAATCCTATGTTACTGCAACAATATTATAACCATCAGTTAGAATATTATAAAAACATGAGCACAAATGAATCTAAAATGACTCTTTGAAACACACACACACAGACAGACACACACACACACACACACACACACACACACACACATACGCGCGCACGCGTATATATAGTATAAAACTCCCAACATGCATCAGAGCATGAATAAATGATACAGCTGAATTGTCCTATTATTTTGATTAATTCAAAATATTTATTTATTTTTTGCTGCTGTTTTTGTTGTGACATTAATTAGCTTTTATGTGATGTCCAGAGTTGATTTGATGATCTTCATTTTTTGTTGATGGTCACCATTGTTGAGATTCATACACTGATTGTTGATGTCTGTGTGTGTCATCAATTGTTTATTTTGCTCATTTTTGTTAAAATCTTCTAACTAATATAAATGTATTAATGGCGTAACACAATTGTTAAATTCAAATAACAATTCGATTCTGTGAATCAGGCTATTTCATGAGAATTACACCATCAACAGGTAACCATCATCATTTGATGCCGTTTCGCGCTAGCTGCTGCAAATGTGTTTGACAAACACTCTGTCACAGTAGCCAAAAAAAGATTAACATAAAATAAGAGTTAAGAGCCCAACTAATGGAAACACCAATGGTGACTTCGAATTAAACACATTAGAGTTAATCCTCCTCTGCTAAGATCTTCAGAGATTTAATGTCTTCTTTTATCTTCAGTGTCCGGTCATTGTCTTTTCTTATATTTATAATTTATTTTTGTAATCTCATTGCATCTCTTCTAATAAAACAATTCTAACGTTAGATGTACTTTGTTTGTTGGTTGTTTCTGCTACTTGCACACACTGCAACAGTAATATCTCACTTAAACGTTGGACTATCATCCCTTATACATGCATGCTGCTTTATATAAGTTTATTACAGTTTATTACTAAATTACAGTGTTGCCATTATTTTACAGGTCAAAGTTTTACAGTGTACATTTATTGTGGATACATATGAACACTGGGGATTTTGCTGTGTAACAGCCAACAAAGTTAGCGATCCTTAATATTTACTTAGACAATGTTGTTCAAATAATATTTTCTGCCAACATTATGAGAACATTCATCAAATACTTATGACAATTTATGATGATTTCATGAACATTGTTTTGAAAGTCTTTTATTCTAACACTTGCATAAGCTTTACATAAATTTAAAATAAAAAAGTTACAAAAAATAAAATAAAAAACAATAACAATGGGACAGTCTGTACAAAACTCTCCCACGTTCCAAGAATGTGTTTAAAAAAAAAAACATCTAACCTTATAGTTAGTCATTCTAAAGGTTAAAATGATGTTCCAAACATTTTGTTCTAAGATCGCTTTCACCCAACATTATGAGGACATTTAAAAAACCTTCTACAAACAATGTATAAATAAAAATTTTGTGCTAACCTTTTGAGAACATTATTGGAGACCAGATTGTAGTATATGCGGCTGCATATAGGTAATTAAAGTAACTCAAGTCTGTGAGTAGTGATGCTAGTTACATCAAGGTCCCGCTAGAGGGCAGTGTTATGTTGTGGATGTGTATAAGTTGTGGCATTCGTCTGGTGTAGATGTTCTAGTTGCAGTATTAAAGACGATCAACAGTCACAGTGCTCTCCTCTGATGTTTATATGAAAAACCCACATAACAAGGACATGATATGGTGTCAGAAGTGCGGGCTGTCGTCAACGTTATAGTCAAGACATCGGCAAGAAGGGCGAGAATATATAAAGTTGAGACACGACTTCGGGCAAAAGTGACGTGCACATTAGACAAAAATGGAGCACTTCAAGCCACCCTCAGCGATGACATTGACTGGCAACGTGAGTGAAAACTGGCGCAAATGGGAGCAGAGGTTTGTGTTGTACATGACGGCAGCTGAGCTCTCAAAAAAGAGTGTGGCAGTTCAAGTGGCAGTTCTACTACACTCATTAGGTGAGGAAGCACTAGAGATTTATAACACTTTTGAAATAGCAAAAGAAGCACCAGAAGAAGTGACTGTAGATAAAATTTTGGAAGCTTTCAGAAACTACTGCACATCTAAAAAGAATGTGGTGTTTGAGAGACATCAGTTCTGGACATGCATCATGCAAGAGCCGATGCAGATTGATAAGTTTGTTACTGAACTCAGACAAAAAAGCAAAAATTGTGAATTTGGTGCGTCTGAGGACGATATGATAAGAGACAAAATTGTCTTTAGTGTGACAGACAAAAGTGTGACAGAAAAACTGCTGAGAGAACCAAATCTGACTCTACAAAAGGCCATAGACATATGCAGAGCATCTGAGATTGCCAAGGAAAGAATAAACATAATGGCATCAGCGAAAAAAGAAAGTGAAGTGCATGCATTTGACATGATCAAAGGAGCAAAACACAAAAATAAGACTTTTAAAGTCACACCGTTACACAACAAAAAAGAAAAAGTCAATAGCACATCAAGATCATGTACCAGATGTGGACAGACACACCCACCAAGATCGTGTCCAGCATATGGGGCTAAATGCAGAGCATGTGGCAAAGCCAACCATTATGCAAAAATGTGCAAAATGAAGTCTGTGCAGACACTCCAAGCTGTTGATAGTTTGTTTATGGGGACCCTGCAATGCACACAGATAAATGCAATAAGTAAAAATGAAGAATCGTGGTACACAACCATGACTGTCAGAGGGATCCCTATTCAATTCAAACTAGACACTGGTGCTGATGCAAATGTCCTGTCACTTGAACAAATCAGAAAGCTACCTGGTGACGTCACGCTCAAGCCCACAGAGACCATGTTAGTGGCATATGGCGGCGCAAGGATCAGACCAGCTGGTTATGTATTCTTGAAATGCCACAAGGGACAAAATGAATCAAGGCTGTTGTTTTTTGTTACGGAGCAGTCAACACCACCAATACTTGGCAGAGCCGCCTGTGAACATCTGAATCTGGTTAAGCGTGTGGAACCCGTGAGTGCAACCGTGCCGTCTTCAAAAGAGGAGCTGGTGAAGCAATATCCAGAAGTGTTCCAAGGGCTAGGAGAATTCCCAGGTGAGCATCACATACACCTTGATCCAGAGGTTCCTCCAGTGGTTCATGGATGTAGAAAGATTCCCCTGGCCATAATGGACAGACTAAAAGAAACCCTGGATCAGTTAGTGCTGACGGATGTCATTGTGCCTGTTATAGAGCCAACAAAATGGGTCAACAGTCTGGTTGTAACTGAAAAGAAAAATGGCTCGCTTAGACTATGTCTTGATCCTCGTGAACTAAACAGGGCAGTTAGATGCCAGCACTATTCCATACCAACACCTGAGGACGTACAAAGCAAACTGGCTGGTAACAAGGTTTTCACAATTTTGGATGAAAAAGACGGTTACTGGCAGATCAAGCTAGACAAAGCTTCATCATTGCTGTGCACTTTTAACACACCTTGGGGACGCTTCAGGTTCAAACGTCTTCCATTTGGCCTTAAATCTTCCAGTGAGGTGTTCCAGCAAAAGAACAGTGAAGCTTTCGGTGACATAACTGGTGTGCATGTGATTGCTGATGATATGATCATCGCAGCAGCTGATGAGAAAGAGCACACAGAAATTCTGAAAAAAGTGATGGACAGAGCCAAAGAATTGAACATCAAGTTCAACGCAGACAAAATACAGTACAAAGTCACAAAGGTGAAATACATGGGTCATGTAATAAGTGAAGAGGGCGTTCAACCGGACAGTGAAAAGGTAAAAGCAATTGTCAATATGCCTGCTCCAGAAGACAAAAAAGGCCTCCAGAGAGTGCTGGGCATGACAAAATACTTGTCACAGTACATAAGAAATGAAGCAGTTCTGACTGCCCCATTAAGACAGTTGCTAAGAAAAGACTCAGAGTGGCTATGGATGCCTGAGCATGATGCAGCGTTGGACAGCTTAAAAAAGGCCCTTACTGAGGCTCCTGTGCTAAGGTTTTTTGACCCAACACCGCAAATAGTGCTTCAGGCTGATGCTTCAAAGGATGGCCTCGGTGCATGTTTATTACAACAAGAACGACCAGTTGCATATGCGTCAAGAGCACTGACAGATGCTGAGCGCAATTATGCGCAGATCGAGAAGGAGTTGTTGGCGGTGGTTTTTGCTGTACGTAAATTCCATCAGTATGTTTTTTGGAGCATCTGTGATTGTACATTCTGATCACAAGCCGCTGGAGGCAATTTTCACAAAGCCGTTGAGTCAGGCTCCAGCCCGTCTGCAAAGAATGCTTCTGCAGCTGCAGCGTTACAACCTACAAGTGAACTACATCCCAGGAAAAGACATGCTGATAGCCGATGCTCTGTCTAGGGCATTTCTGTCTGGAGGCAAACTGCATGACGAAAACATGGATTGTGATGAAAGAGTAGTATATGCAATGGAAGCCACTGAGGCCATGGGCACCGAATTGCTTGAGAGACTCAAGTCAGAGACAAAAGCAGATGAAATATCTTCAAAGCTAAGAGAAGTGCATCAGCAAGGATGGCCTGTTCACAAGAAACAGCTCGACAGAGATCTGAGAAGTTACTGGCCCATCAAAGACACAATAAGAATCTGTGATGGATTGATAATGACAAATGACAAATTCATCATCCCAAAAGGAATGAGGCCAGTAATACTGGAGAGACTGCATGCAGCTCATCAAGGAATACAACGCACCAATGAACATGCAAGGAGGTACCTGTACTGGCCAGGCATGTCTACAGAGATCCAGAGCATGGTTGAAAGATGTACAGTATGCCAGCAGCTAATGCCAAAGAACCAAAAAGAACCATTGAAACCCCATGAGCTGCCAGAGCTTCCATGGTACAAGCTGGGTGTTGATATATTCGAGCTCAAAGGTCGGTCATTTCTCCTTACTGTTGATTACTTTTCAAAATATCCTGAAGTTCAACAGATTCCTGACAAAGCGGCATGCACAGTAATTGGAAAACTGAAATCTATATTCGCTAGGCACGGCATACCCAAGGAGATCATAAGCGATCATGTGCCATTTGCTAGTGCAGAGGTGCGTCAGTTTGCAAAAGACTGGGGCATAAACTGGAAATATTCAAGCCCAGGTTACCCACAGTCTAATGGGATGGCAGAGCGGTCCATAAAAACAATAAAGCTCATGCTAAAGAAAGCCGAGCAAGCTCAGATGGATCCACATCTCGCACTCTTATCACTGAGAAACACTCCGGTGACAGGTCTTGGATACTCACCAGCTGAATTGCTCATGGGCCGGGTTTTACGGAGCACTCTTCCAGTGGCCAGTGTGGCCCTGAAACCTCAACACCCTAAAGATGTAAAAAGAAAGATGGTTCAGCAACAGCAGAGGCAAACACATTACTACAACCAACATACCCAACCTCTGTCTGTGATTCAGCCGGGATCGCTCGTCAGGGTGGAAACATCGCAGGGTTGGAAGCCAGCGGTGGTGACGGAACAAAGGCCGGAGCCTCGTTCCTACAACATTGTGACAGAGTCAGGTCAGACATACAGAAGGAATAGGAGACACTTGCGAACAAGCAAAGACCAAGATCTAACAGGTGATGCGGAGGAAGTTGAAGGAGATGACACAGAAGGGACTGTGCAGAAAGACGATGTGCAAGATCAAACTACAGTAGTTGAGAATACTGAGCAAGAAAATCGTACTAGGAGTGGGAGGCTTGTAAAAAGGCCAATTAGATTCTGTGATTTTGAAATGCACTAAGAAGAAAGAAAGTTATGCTTGTGTTCTGAGTGTTATGGTTAAAGATATAACAAACATATATATATATATATATCCAGGTGATGTTTATTATTTCAGTTGTCTCAAGCTGTATATTAAGCGAGTGGTACACTTGTTTATTATATGTGGTGAGTAAGTAGTGTTTTGTTTTTGTATTTCCTCTTAAATGTCCTAAAAGGGGGGATGTAGTATATGCGGCTGCATATAGGTAATTAAAGTAACTCAAGTCTGTGAGTAGTGATGCTAGTTACATCAAGGTCCCGCTAGAGGGCAGTGTTATGTTGTGGATGTGTATAAGTTGTGGCATTCGTCTGGTGTAGATGTTCTAGTTGCAGTATTAAAGACGATCAACAGTCACAGTGCTCTCCTCTGATGTTTATATGAAAAACCCACATAACAAGGACATGATACAGATAATATTGAACCAACATTCTATTACTATTACTGTTACAGGAAGAATTTTGTTCATAACTTTGAGAGAACCTTGCCAGAACGTTAGCCACAGTTATGAGAACGTTCCCTGTTAGCTGGAATAACTCCCTTTTTCTTACATTTGACTCTTGTTGAGGTTACATTTGAACCCTCTTTAACAGTGAAATGATTCAGAGGTGTTTGGAAGGTAGTGTAATCTCTTTCAATATAAACCTTGGACCCTTTGTTATTCTTTGTTATTCTGTTTATGATTCTGTTTATGGTTATACAGGTTTATAAGTTAGCTTTTATATAATATATTTTTTAACCTATTTAGATTATAGGCAGCTTATAGGTGAACTAAGTCCTATTAAACAACAAACCGCTGTAAAAAATTATTTGTTGACGCAACTTGGCAAGTCAGTTCATATTGTTGCATTAGCAGAGTTAAGTTTAGCAGACATGGGCTGCGTTTCCTGAAACCTTCTTAACGCTATGTTGTTCCAAAGTTACACCTTAAGCTGTACCTTATCGATAATACGTGTTTCCCAAAACGTTCTTAGTTAAGTATACCTTCTGTAAGTCATACGTTCGGAAGGTTGGTCTGGACCACTCTTAGCTTTACCTTATCACTGTTGCAGGTCTATACGAATATAATTCTGAAGTTTTAATACACCCAGACAGTGTTCAATTAGGCTAATTCAAGTGTTTTCATGCAAAGAATAAAATTGTCATCACACTGATTGTTGTTAGATTTTTAATTATATTATTATATATATATTATACTATTAATTTAATTAAAGAGTTCTTTTAAAGGCCAGTGAAAGCATAGGCTACTGTCAGTTAAGTCCTATTCGGACGCCAATTGTTTCTCATGGGGTCATATTTTAAACATTTACAGGGGTAAGACAGTGATTTTAGTGCCGTTCGAATCCATAATATCAGTATCACGGATGGAACAGGAGTCAGACTGGTGGTAAGTGAAATGTAGCTTTATTTACAGAAACACGGAACCAGATGGAGATATGGTGAGTATGCAAGCAGATGACAAAAAGGGCAGGAACTTAACCCTCTGAGGTCATCAGACATCAGATTGTCTCGAGCTTCACATATTGCCGCAGTAGCATCCTCTACCCCAGATAAAGCTCCGACAAGGATTGCAAACACTGGTCTCCTATCAACGCCTATACATCTTAAGAACAGATTTGAAGTACTAATGAATGTAAATGAGGAATCCCCAAACGTGATGAATGTGATCGAACACAGACTGAATCAGCCAGTAGCTAACACTGGTGCTAACTGGTGCTCAAGGTCGAGCAGACAGCAGCACTCAGCTCAGAGCGCAGCCGAGCCTAGGACTCTGATAGTGGGGGACTCCATAATCAGAAACATTAGCAGCAGGGATACAACTACGTGCTGCCTTCCACAAGCAACAACTTCTGATGTAAACAGGGAACTTCAGAACATTCTGATGAAACATAAGACTGCAAATCGACTCATCATTCATGTGGGGAAGAATGATATTCATAAAAAGCAGTCAGAACTCCTTAAGAATAAGAATAATAAGAATAAGAATCTTTATTGTCAATGTATATCAAGTATACAATGAAATTGCAATGCTCTACGGCCAGTGCATAATAAATATAAAAATTGTTAAAACAATAAATAAATATATAAGACAGAGACTACAGCTCACTCCATATTGTCCACACGTGTTATGAATTCAGTGTCCTGATGGCCCAAGGATAAAAACTGTTTTTCAGTCTGTTGGTCCTGCACTTAATGCACCTGTACCTTCTGCCAGAGGGCAGGAGGTTAAACAGGTGCTGGCCTGGGTGTGAGGAGTCGTCAGTAATAGCCTTAGCTCTTCTGAGACACCGCATGTTGGCGATGTCTTCCAGTGAGGGTAGGCGACTGCCAGTGATGTATTGTGCCGTCCGTATGACCCTCTGCAGGTTTTTCCTATCCGCCACTTTACAGTTGGCATACCAGGCCGTAATACCATATGACAGAACACTCTCGATAGTGCTGCGATAAAAGGCCACTAACAGTTTCTCTTCTAGTTGGTTTCTTCTAAGTATCCTTAGAAAGTGGAGTCGTTGCCGAGCCTTTTTTACCACAGCAGAAGTGTTAGCAGACCAGGAGAGATCGTCGGTTATGTGTGTACCTAGGAATTTATAAGACGAAACACGCTGAACACAATCCCCATTGATGATCAGTGGATCTGGTTCCCCCTTGTTTTTCCTGAAGTCTATAACCATTTCTTTGGTTTTACTGATGTTAAGCAGTAGGTTATGTTCAGAGCACCAGTCAACCAACCTGTTTACCTCGTCCCTATATGCAGACTCATCCTCTCCGCTGATGAGACCGATGAGCGTAGTATCGTCGGCAAATTTAATGATGGTATTTGTGGAGTGTATAGATGTACAGTCATACGTATACAGGGAATACAGAATAGGGCTCAGCACACAGCCCTGGGGAGAGCCTGTGCTGAGAGACAGGGTAGAGGAGCAGGTGGTGCCAACCTTAACCGTTTGAGGGCGGTCAGTCAAGAAGTTCTTAATCCAAGCACAAATGGAAGGGGGGATAGCGATGGTGGTCAGCTTATCCTCTAGGATATCAGGAACAATAGTGTTAAATGCCGAGCTGTAATCTATAAACAGCATCCTGACATAGCTCCCTGGCTGCTCCAGGTGGCTAAGTGCTGTATATAGAGCTGTATTGATGGCATCCTCCGTCGATCTGTTTTCTCTGTATGCGAACTGATATGGATCTAAGTTTGGGGGAAGCCATGACTTGATGTGCTGCAAGATGAGCCTCTCAAAGCATTTCATAACAACTGATGTTAAAGCGATAGGTCTATAGTCATTTAGACACTTTGGAACCGAGGACTTTGGAACAGGTATGATGGTAGATGACTTCAGACACTGAGGGATGGTAGCCTGTGACAGTGAAAGGTTGAACAGCCTAGTCAAAACTCCCGCTAGCTGGTCGGCACAGGCAAAAAGTACTTTACCAAGTACCCCATCCGGACCAGCTGCTTTATTTGTGTTCACAGTCTTCAACACCTGCCTCCCCTGATGCTCCTGAAGCGTGAGTGTGCTGTGACTGAAGGTCTGTGATGATCGCGCTGCTGTGTGTGGTGCCTCACTCTCGAAGCGGGAAAAGAAAATATTCAATTCCTCAGCCAATGATACATCGGTGATGGTAGCGACAGGTGAGGGGCCTTTGTAGTTGGTAATGCTCTGTAGCCCCTGCCACACCATCCTTGAGTTATTATTGACGAGATGTTCTTCCACTTTCCTGTTGTAGGCTGACTTAGCAGCTTTAATGCCCCTCCGCAGCTCTGCCCTCGCCAACCTGTACTGTTCTTTATCACCCAACTTAAAAGCATAGTTACGGTTTCTCAGGAGTGTCCGGACGTTCGAGGTCATCCAAGGTTTTTGGTTAGGATAAGTCCGGATGCGCTTCACTACTGTAACATTATCAGTACAGCTTTTTATGTAGAACAGTACAGTCTCTGTGCGCTCCTGTAAATCGAGTTGCTCAAATATGCTCCACTCTGTACGCTCAAAGCAATCTTGGAGCTGAGTGAGTGCTCCATCAGGCCAGGTTTGAACGTTCTTTATGGCAGGTTTTGATTTTCTCCTAAGAGGAGTGTATGCAGGGACCAGGAACAGTGAAAGATGGTCCGACATGCCCAAGTGTGGGAGGGGTACTGTCCTGAAGGCTTGCTTCAAGTTGGAATAGACGTGATCAAGTATGTTATTCCCCCTAGTTGAGCACCGTACATACTGAACAAAGTTAGGAAGCACAGACTTGAGACAGGCTTGATTGAAGTCCCCTGCCACAATAAAAGCTCCCTCTGGATGAGCCTGCATTTGTTTATTTATAATGATATATAGCTGAGAGAGCGCTGTGCTAACATTAGCATTAGGTGGAATGTACACGGCAGCTATAATCACTGTTGTGAGCTCTCTGGGCATGTAAAAAGGTCTACATTGTACAGTCATTACTTCTAAATCCGGTGTGCACTGTGTATGTATGACCCTGCTACTAGTACACCAATCCAAATGAACATAGATACAAAGCCCCCCTCCTTTGCTCTTACCGGAGCTTATAGTCCTGTCAAATCGGTGCATGCAGCGGCTGGTTAGCTGAACGGCCGAGTCCGGGATGAGCGGGTGAAGCCAGGTTTCCGTGACAATCATCACACTGCAGTTCCTAATATTTTGGTTGTTTGCCATTAGTAACTCCAGTTCGTCGGTTTTATTGACGATAGACCTGGCGTTTGTAAGGAAGATGCTTGGCAGTGGGGGTTTGTAGGGCTGTTTCCGTAGTCGAACTAATAGACCGCCCCTGCAGCCTCGCTTCTGCCTCCGCTCTCTGCGCCGCCTCCGCCGTCTCACAGACCCGACAACAATCCAGGGTGAGCCCGGCGATCTCGCTATACCCAGCGGAATGTTGTGACGCCGCTGGAATTCCAATGTGATATCAACCCGAGATGAGAATCCAACTTTTCTCAGCATCGCTAGGGTGTAGGAATGTTTTATCTCTCTCATATTCCCTCTTACACCCATTAACAACCATAGCATTACAAAAACAAAACACTGAAACCGAGAGCTAAAAGCCGCTGCGTCTGCACGCGCCGCCATATTGGAAGAAGGATTTCAATGAACTTTTTGAAACACTTAAAAGACTGAAAGTCAAACATTCATCAGTGGACCTCTCCCAGCAAGAGGAACAAACAGGTTCCCTTTTGTAAAGGGAACTCCCGCTGCATCGATACTCTTTCTTTCTTTCTTTCTTTATTTATTTATATAGCACAAGTAAACACAACCAACGTTGACCACTGTGCTTTACATAAAATACACAAAAAACAGAAAGACAGAAACATAATATAATATAAAAACCTCGTCAAAAAAAATCAAGGAAATGCCTGTTCGAGAAAATATAACTTTAGTTTGTGTTTAAACTCAAGTAAGGAGGTCAGTGTTCTCAGGGAAATTGGGAGGGTATTCCACAGCCTAGGACCCACAACAGCAAAAGCACGATCACCTCGCGACTTCAATCGAGAGTGAGGCTGGGACAGATTTCGACTGCTGGAGGAACGTAAACACCTAACAGACACGTTTGCTGTCAAAAGTTCAGATAAATATGAAGGGGCGATACCATTTAAGGTTTTAAAAACAAACAGCAATATTTTAAAATCGACCCTATAACGCACCGGCAGCCAGTTTAGTGACTGTAAAATAGGCGTGATGTGTTCATGTTTGTGGAGCCCGGTTAAAAATCTGGCAGCAGCGTTTTGGACCATTTGCAGTCTAGTAATAGAAAACTGCGGCAATCCCACATATAAGGAATTGCAATAATCAAGGCGGGATAGCACGAAGGCATTTAGTACTCTTTCAAGCTCATTCGACGATAGAAAAGACTTGGCCCTGGATAACAACTTTAGGTGGTAAAAACAGGATTTAACCACTGAGTTAATATGTTTATCAAGCTTAAGGGCGGAATCTAGGGTAATTCCTAAACTCTTAACAGTAGGTTTGATCTCAAAATAAATATTTTCCGCATTAAGCAATGTTTTCTCATTTTCTACTGGAGGCCCAAATACAATAGCTTCCGTTTTACTAGCATTTAAGAGTAGAAAATTAGTAGACATCCAGGACTTTATCTCATTTAAGCACAAATAAAGATTTTCTAGACCCTTTGTGTCAGTGCGTTTAAAAGGCAGATAGATTTGGGTGTCGTCTGCATATAGATGAAAAGACACTCCGTGTTTCCTAAAAATAGAGCCAAGTGGCAACATGTATAACGAGAACAGAGTAGGTGCCAAAATGGAGCCTTGTGGAACACCACAGGTAAGAGGAGCTACAGACGAAAGAGAGCTACCAATGCCAACAGAGAAAGTTCTATTTGTGAGGTACGACTTAAACCAACTGAGAGCACTTCCACGGATGCCAACAATTTGTTCAAGACGTGATAATAAAATTCTATGGTCAACAGTATCAAACGCTGCACTCAAGTCTAGATACTCGATACTTTGGGGAATGCCCTCGGCATGACGCGTCTGAAGTCTGTAATGGAACTATTCCAATCTTGATTGGTGCTGTGTCTTTCGTCACTCGTGACGTTGCATGTGACGGTGATCCGGAAGCTATAAAAGGACAACGGAACATAGCCGCGTCAGCTTTCTGTCTTCAGCAAGCGTTCTGTGTGACTGTATTGTCTTATTTGATGTTGTCTGTCTATCTCAATATATATGGCGAATATAGAGAAACGACTCAGGCAGTGTGCGTCCCCTTGCCCACGTTATTTGAGCGAGGATGACACGCACTCGTTCTGTGTTGTTTGTCTGGGAGTGGAGCATGCACGGGCAGTGCTCGAGGGCGCTGTCTGTGCAAACTGTTTTCAGCTATCTATGAAAAAGCTCCGCTCCCGTTTGAGCTTGTTCGATCAATTAGATCAGGCTCGCGTTCCCAGTGCATCAGGTCCCGCGTCTGTTGAGGCAGCGCGCCGCTTGTATGCATGGGATTCGCACGTGGGGCTGGCATATAATACTGAGACGGTTGCGACCCTTTCTCAGTGTTTATTAACCAGCTCCACTGGTCTCGCGCACGGTTCGGAAGCCCGCGCTGCGGCTTCTTCCGACCGTGTTAAAGACACAGCGTTTGATTTATCTGGCTCCGAGGAGTTCGATATTATCAACACTGAATCACGTGGATATGGGGATTCGCCACCCCATATTCCCGTTATTGAGGAGTTGCTGGAGGTTGTGACCAGGGCAGTGGTTAAATTAAATGTTGAATGGCCATATAATAAGCAGGAAGCGACTAAGAAAAATAAAATGGATGAGCGCTTCCTGCAGACCCAGTCACAATCTTTGTGTCAGAGCCTTCCCTTTTTCACTGATCTCCATACTGAGGTATCGAGATCGTGGAAAAATCCATGTTCATCTCAATTATTTCCCCCCCATGTATATATTTACTCATCCATTAGGGAATCTAATGAGAATGGTTATGAGGTGATGCCTCGGGTTGAGGAATATTTTGCGAAATATTTTCTCCCTGACATTGCGTCACCCCTGATAGCTCAGACACTTCCCTCCAAATCTCGTACATCGAATTTGTTAGGGAAAGCATATATGGCGGTGGGTCGAGCCGGTGCATGCCTACACACGATGGGGTTATTACAGGCATACCAGGCTGACCTCCTCAAAGAGGTGGATGATAACTGGGAGGTCTCACTCAACGGTATTACTGAATTTCGTAGAGTAGCTGACTTATCTCTCCGTATTATTAAAGAGACGGCCCGTGCTATTGGCCGTTCTATGGCAGCACTAGTTGTCTCAAAGAGACATTTATGGCTTAATCGCTTGGGGATCGGGGAGAAAGACAGGGCTTTCCTTCTCGATGCCCCCCTTTCGCCTTCTGGCCTCTTTGGCGACGCGGCAAGAACCGTTGTCGAGAGGCTTCAGGAGGCAGAGCGACAATCAGCTATCCCCAGTTGTCAGTCCAGGTCTCATGGGGTTGCTGCCAGGGGGTAGCCTCATGGGACAGCCGCCAGTTCCTCATATTTTGAGAAGGTTTCCTCTCGTGCCCCCCCGTATAAGGCTTGGGGCCAGAAGAAACATTCTCGCATGAAGCCCTCTATATCGAAGACAGGTCTGAGGACTGTCTCTCGGGTTAAGTTGGCTTCAACTAAGAGGTCTTGTCGTAACACGCAGACCCTTATGGCCGTTCCCCCAGGAGAGCGAGTACAGGAGTCTCGCCCCCTTATACAGCCCTTAGGAAATCGATGTTTACTTCCCGCCGCCGATGGCGCTTCGGGACACATCGGCTTCCAGCGAACACAAATCGCAGTATCTGCCCGAAAATGTTGCGGCCCTGTCGAGTTCGCCGCCTCTCAGGAGGTCTGTAGAGAGCATATTTCGGTTAGTTCCTGCCAGTTAGCTGCTTCAGGTCACCGAAACCATATGGAAATTTATAGTCGAGGCCAGTCTCGAGGGACTGGTCCCCATAATGCCATATTTAGACACCCCGAGGGGTCTTCAAAATATAGCCTAGGGGGTCCTGCTTACAGTGGAGCTAATATACAAATATTATCTACTAAGGGTGGTTCACATGTCGGCCAGCCCCGAGCAGGGTCGGTTCTTGGAACAGGAAGTCTAGTCTCTCTTAACACAGGAAACCTCAAGGTGGGCTCTTCCTTGGTTACGGGAGCCCGGGTTCTACAGCCGGTACTTCATAGTTCCTGTGAGGGAAGGGGAGTTAGGCCTTGTTTCGGATCTTATGGTACTGGATCAACCTCCGAGGGGGTTCAGATTCAAGATTCCGACTGTCAGTCAGACCAGCTCCGAGGACTGGTCTGTCGTGATAGATCCACAAGCTCCTTAACTCCTCATTCCCTTCTAACCCCATCACAGGAAGTTTCCGAGATCCGCTTTTGGGGGAAAAGCACATCAGTTCTGGATTCTTCCATTTGGCCTAGTATTGTATCCCCACACCTCCTCGGAATGCATGGTCACTGTCCTAGCTCCATGGAGTCTTCAAGGCATCCTCATTCCCGTCCATTGACTACTAGAGCAGACGGTTCAACACCGAGGTGTTGTTCTGAGTCTCGTGAGGTGCTCGGGAATATGGCTCAGAGTCTAGGAAAAATCACCAGTGCCTCTTCAGAGAAACCGATTCCTGGGGGCGGTGTAGGTTATAGTCACGATGCAGGCACAATTGTCTCCAGCTCGGACATTCACCTTCCTGACCATAGTCGTGAATATCAAGCTAGGCCAGGCCACCACTATATGACCTTATCAAAGAGCGGGCTCGCTGGCAGCAGTGTTCAACATACTATTCTTTGGCCTGCTGTACGTGGGGGCCCTGTAGTAGTGGCTCAGGACCAATGGGTTTTTCCCGAGAGGGAGAGTTACGCGCACATGCCCTCGTTTTCTGATCATGGGGAGAAAGTTATGGTTTCTGCTCCTAGAACCTGTGTTGGAAACACAGGGTCTGAGGAAGCTTCAGACAGGCCATCAGGTTCTATTTTTGACAGACACTACGTCGGTGGTCTCTCTGATCAAAGAGGGGGCAGTCATCCTGTCGAGGCAGGGGCTGCAGCCCGGGGATTTCAAACTCCACCCCAAGTTGGCTTTAGCCGGGATGGAGGTCGGTGTGTCGGAGGTGGTCCTGTTTCCCCTTCATGCGGACGGCCACCTTCTGCGCCACCTCTCCCGTGCTCTTCCAGCTCTGCTGGGTCTGGATATCATGATACAGACATGGTTGAGGCCATGTCTGCGTATATTTTCCCCGATTGTTCTGCCCCCGAGGGTTCTAGAGTACAAGAGGGTTCGGCAGTACGGGATCAGCTTACTCTTAGTAGCCCCGTACTGACTGGCCCAAATATGGCTTCCAAACATCTGGGCCCTTCTGGCAGGCCTTCCGCGGTAAATCCGGATCAGGATGGTCCTCCCTCCTCAGTCCGAGGTCGTGATATTTCACCCTTGGCTGTAGCCCAAGAAGCTGCTGGATTGGCCCCTGAGGGGGACCAATTCATAAATTCTGGTCTCTCAACCGAGGTTGTTGAGACCATTCTAAACTCTAGAGCCCCCTCCACGAGGAAACTTTATGCATTTAAATGGAAAATTTTCATTTTATGGTGCAGAGAACGTCAGTTGGACCCAGTTAACTGCCCAGTGGCTTCAGTACTGGAGTTCCTCCAGAATCGTTTCTCTGACGGGCTCTCCCCGTCCACGCTTAAGGTCTATGTGGCGGCTATATCAGCCTTCCACACGCCTTTAAGGGTGGGCACGCTGGGGACACACCCACTCATAATTCGTTTCCTTCGTGGAGCCAGGAGGATGAGGCCTGCCATCCAGCCTAGGGTCCCCACGTGGGACCTGGCAGTGGTCCTCGAAGGGTTATCCCTGGCACCCTTCGAACCCCTTGATAAGGTGTCTGAGAAATTTTTATCCTTTAAGGTAGCCTTCCTTCCTGAGTAGGGAACGAGACGCTGCATCCCTCGGCCACACTTTTCGCGCTCCTGAGAACGACTTGCTTCGACCCTTTAAAAGCTGACGCGGCTATGTTCCGTTGTCCTTTTATAGCTTCCGGATCACCGTCACATGCAACGTCACGAGTGACGAAAGACACAGCACCAATCAAGATTGGAATAGTTCCATTACAGACTTCAGACGCGTCATGCCGAGGGCATTCCCCAAAGTATCGAGTATCGATGCAGCGTCTCGTTCCCTACTCAGGGAACGAGGGTTACATACGTAACCCGAGACGTTTTCACGGTTACTTGGGCTTAATACATGGCTGCAAAAAAACTGCAATATAAAAGGAGTGAATTTCATTGACAACTTCAATCTTTTCTGGAGTCAGAGACAACTGTTTCATCGGGATGGCCATCACCCAAACAAACTTGGTTCAAGAGTGTTAAAGGACAATATCTACTTCTCCCTCAATCATCCTTCTGCAGTGTGTGCCAATCCACTCAATCTGAACGGCACACACACACCTGGACACAGTATGAATGACCACGGGACTTCACTTCAGCAGCAGAATGGACATGCGGTTGACATATCACACAAGGACAATGATAACACCACTCCGCCACAACAACCTCTGCTCACGGACTCAATCTCAGCTGAGCCCTGCCCACAGAGCTCACCACAGACAGACATATCAGAACTGCTCCAAGATTCAGCACCCAAGGACGACTTCCTGGAAAACAGCCAGGGAAGCCAGGACAGCATATCACAGCCTCCGATAACACTAGAGCAACAGCCCCTTTCACCAGACACTTTTTCCCTCTCTCCAGCATCGCCACTTCTGTGCTTCTCACAGAAAATGGAAGAACTGGTGTATGCTGGGACCAAACTATCCCACTCTTTTGCTGCAAGCCCCCATATACTAACCAAAAAGCGGAAGGCACCCCAACCACCAAAGCCTGCGGGCCCAGCTCGCCCTCCCCCTCCTCCTGTGAGAGCTCTTCGGCCTCTGCCTCAACACTAGGGCCCACACCCTCCTCCATCTGCTCGAGGTGAACCAAAAACAACTGATACCAGCTCTCAGTGATATGTGTCGGGTCCCCGCTATGATAACAGTAACTTTCTCAAATGTTTACAGAACAAGCAGGAACCCAGTGTGCCTGTATCTTTCCCTATTTCTGTCCTATTACAAGATAGAAAGTCTAAGGCCTTCAATAGCCGTACAGCAAACCCAACTAATCTGGTGCCTATTACACGTCAAACTAAGATTGCTGTGGGGACAAAAAGTAAGACTGTTAAGTTAGCACTTTTAAACATCTGCTCACTTAAAAATAAATGACTTCTAGTCAACGACTTAACCACAAACAACCTGGATTTTATGCTTCTAAATGAAACCTGGCTAGAAGACAGCTGCAGTGCAACAATCCTAAATGAAGCAGCCCCTCCTAACTTTACTTTTATGAGTGTCTGCAGAGCTGTTAAGAGAGGTGGGGGTCTAGCTGCTCTTTTTAAAGATATCTATCAATGCAAGCAAATATCATTTGGGAATTACCTGTCTTTTGAATATCTGGGTACTGTGTTAAAAGGTACTCCACGCATTTTACTTATCATTATTTACAGGCCTCCAAAATACTCTCCAGCCTTTGCTGAGGACTTTACAGAACTGTTATCAACAATTACCTCAGAGTTTGACTGTTTTGCCATTGCTGGAGATTTTAACATCCACATAGATAGTGCAGAAAACAATATGGCAGAAGAAATCAAAACTGTTTTAAAAACTTTTGATCTGACTCAGCATGTACATGTACCCACACACAATCGTGGACACACTCTAGATTTACTTACAGTATCAGTAAGGGTCTAAACATTTCATCGATTGTTATTAAGGATGTAGCACTGTCTGATCATTTCTGTATTTTCTTTGATATATTGATCTCTCCTGCCACTGAAGCTAGATCTGTGTCTGTCAAGAAGAGATGCTTAAATGAGAACACTAGTGTACTATTTATGAAGGCTATATCCTTAACACCAAGCATATCTGCTTTCTCCTTGATTCTTTTAACTAAAAAGTTAATAGTGTAATTGATGATATTGCTCCTGTGAAAGTCAGGAAGAAGAGTGGCAGACAAAAAGCACCTTGGAGAAACTCAACAGCAGTGCAAAATATGAAAAGACAATGCAGAAAAGCAGTGCGCATGTGGCGGAAGACTAAAGTTGTAGTCCATTATAACATCTACAAAGACAGCCTTCATGCTTTCAATATGGAACTAGGCAAAGCTAGACAGACTTTCTTCTCAAATATTATAAACAGCAATTTAAACAACACACGCACTCTTTTTGCCACTGTAGAGAGACTGACAAACCCCCCAAGCCAGATTCCCAGTGAAATGCTCTCAGACAACAAGTGCAGTGAGTTTGCTTCTTTCTTCTCTGAGAAAATCAATAATATCAGAAAGGTGATCAGCACATCCTTGAGTTGCACTGGGGTCAGACAGATCAGACCACCTGAGAAAGTAGTTACTATGTCTGATTTCAAAGAAATTGATGGCAAAATTTTGGAAGAAACCGTACAGCACCTTAAAACATCAACCTGCGCTCTTGACGCACTTCCCACATCTTTTTTCAAAAGTGTGTTAAACAGTTTAGAAGCAGATCTTCTAGAAGTGGTAAATGCCTCACTTCTCTCTGGGAGTTTTCCAAACTCCCTGAAAACTGCAGTTGTCAAACCCCTCCTGAAAAAGAGCAATCTGGATAAGAACATATTAAGCAACTATAGACCGATCTCAAATCTTCCTTTCATTGGCAAAATCATTGAAAAAGTTGTCTTCAATCAGCTAAACAAATTCTTATGCTCAAATGGATACTTTGACAATTTTCAATCTGGTTTCCGACCGCACCACAGCACAGAAACAGCACTCATAAAGATAATAAACGATATTCGCTTAAATACTGATTCAGGCAAATTATCAGTGCTGGTACTACTCGACCTCAGTGCTGCATTTGACACTGTCGATCATAACATACTTCTGGACAGGCTGGAAAACTGGGTGGGGCTTTCTGGGATAGTCCTAAAATGGTTCAGGTCATACTTAGATGGGAGAGGTTATTATGTGAGTATAGGAGACCATAAGTCTGAGTGGACACCCATGACATGCGGAGTCCCTCAAGGCTCAATTCTTGCGCCACTCCTGTTCAACCTGTATGTGCTCCCAATGAGCCAAATAATGAGAAAGAACCAAATCTCTTACCACAGCTATGCAGACGACACACAGCTCTACTTAGCCCTATCGCCTAACGATTACAGCCCCATTGACTCCCTGTGCCAATGCATTGATGAAGTCAACAGTTGGATGTGCCAAAACTTTCTTCAGTTAAACAAAGACAAAACTGAAGTCATTGCGTTTGGAAACAAAGATGAAGTTCTCAAGGTGAACGCATACCTTCACTCTAGGGGTCAAACAACTAAAAATCAAGTCAGGAATCTTTGTGTGACACTAGAGTCAGACCTTAGTTTCAGTAGTCATGTCAAAGCAATAACTAAATCAGCATACTATCATCTGAAAAATATAGCAAGAAGCAATATTTAGATGCGTTGTTTCCAGTCAAGACTTAGAGAAACTTGTGCATGCTTTCATCACCAGCAGGGTGGATTATTGTAATGGACTCCTCACTGGCCTTCCCAAAAAGACCATAAGACAGTTGCAGCTCATACAGAACGCTGCCGCCAGGATTCTGAGCAGAACCAGAAAATATGAACATATCACACCAGTCCTCAGGTCTTTACACTGGCTCCCAGTTAGATTTAGGATTTATTTGAAAATATTATTACTGGTATATAAATCATTTAATGGCCTAGGATCTCAATACATTGCAGATATGCTCACTGAATATAAACCCAACAGATCACTCAGATCATTAGGATCATATCAGCTAAATACCAAGGGTTCACTCTAAGCATGGCAAGTCTGCTTTTAGCTATTATGCTGGAAGCAGCTTCCAGAGGAGATCAGATGTGCTCCTACAGTAGTCACATTCAAATCCAGACTCAAAACACATCTGTTTAGCTATGCATTTACTGAATGAGCACTGTGCCGCTGTTCGTCCGACTGTTTGTACTGTACTGTATTTTATTTTATTTTTCTAAACTGTTTTAATTATTCTTATTTCTTTTTATTATTTTAATTTCTTCTATGTAAAGCACTTTGAATTGCCATTGTGTATGAAATGTGCTATATAAATAAACTTGCCTTGCCTTGCCTAATATGGTAACCATAATGTTTCATATTTTGGAGTGCGCCGTGTGCGTTTGAATGTATCATATTTTGGAGCGTGCGTTTGAATGTTTCATATTTTGGAGCGTGCCGTGCGTTCACGAAACTTTTCAGGCATCACCACCTGCAAAATCTGATCTCTCACATCAGTTCCCGCAGTGGGTGACCACCTTCCTAGCAACAAACCATCCTTCACAAAATAACAGCGATCTAAATTGTCATCTGCAGTCAAGTCAAAATATTTCTTTAAGCTCTGATCACTCTTTTGAGCCTCAGCAATGTCAACTCGAGACAAAGGTACTGGTAACTGCAGAATAAATACCTGAGCATACGTGTGCTTAGATACATCAGACGAGTTTGCATCCTGCTTATGCGCCATAGCGCGCATCACAGCGCATGCCGTAAAAACCTCTGGAAAATCTTTTTGACACCTATCTGACTCACCCAATAAAGAAGCTCCAGTCTTAACCACGGGAGGTGGTGAGACCTGATCAGGAAAAACACGGTCATGAGCAAAGTTATTACCCACAATCAGATCAATTCCCTCTTTAGGTAAAGAAGGACGCACCGCAATGGTTACTTCCCCGCTCACAAAACCAGAAAACAACTGAATTTTGTGCAGCGGCACTGGAAATGACTGGAGACCAATTCCCCGTATTAACACACAATTTTAGGTATCAGACTCAGGCGAAAAAGGCAAGACAGATTGACAAATGAAACTTTCTGATGCACCCGTATCACGCAGAATTATCACTGGAACGCGATGTGCGTCTCCAACCAATGCCACAAAACCCTCCGTGACAAACGGTGCATAATCCGTTATACTAGATACAGGAAATTCAAGCTCATCACATTGTACATTGCTCAAACCTTTAGCAATTGACACTGTACATTGTGCACGATCCAATGTCTTTGCTGGAATTTTCTTAGCTTTACTCCCTGAGCGCACAGCAGGAACAGATGAGGCGCAGAGGCCAACTTTTCCTCCATCACCCTTCCCCCTGTTACGCTCCAATAACACCGGGCAATTTTTTTTCCAATGATTTTTCCCAAAACAGTAGTTACAGTCTGTTTTAAGATCGAAATCCGATGGTTTACCACGTGCAGTTAAATTGGAAAACACAGATGTGTCCGTATTGACACGACTATAGCGACGTTCTTTGTAATTACTGTTAGAACGCGGACTAAAATCATGAGCTCGAGTCTTGTGTATGAGAGAAATATTATCAGCAAGAACAGCGGCATCTGCTTTCACATGATGTTCGCTAATATAAGTGGCTATTCGATCAGGCAAAGTGTTCTTAAGTTGTTCTAATATCATAAGATCACACAACTCATCAAAAGAATCAACCTCTTCAGCTGTAAGCCACCGATGAAAGAAGCTGTTTAATTCCCTAGCCCACTCAGCGGTAGTTTGCTTGTCTGATTTTTTCCATGATCGAAAACGCTGTCTATAAGCCTCGGGGATTAACTCATAACACTTTAACATAGCTGCCTTGACGCATCGATAGACCTTCTTTTCAGAAGACGGTAAAGCCACAAATGCCTTCTGTGCACGGCCAATTAACGTAGTTTGTAATAATACAATTTTATCCTCATCACTCCAATTTTGCTCAGTAGAAATATTCTCAAATAACGAAAAAAAAACACATCTGGATCATGCTCATTAAACTTAGGCAGGAACTTGATCATACCGGCCAGGCCAGACTGCTGCGATTTGCCAAGTTTGCCTTCAGCTACTAATTGCAGCCTAGTACGCTCAATCTCACGTTCCTGCTCTAAATTTTTAAGCCTTTCCCATTCCAACTCACGATCTTTATCTTTCTGTACAGCTTCTAACCTTTTACGATCCAATTCGTTATCAAGCCTTCTTTGAGCTAATTCGTCATCTAATTTTTTCCTTGCTAATTCTTGTTCCAATTCCAACGTTTTTTGTTTCACTTGCAAATCATGTTGCAGTTTTAACAATTCGACTTGCTGTTCAAATGTTAATACACTGGACTTTAGCTGTGGGCCTACAATCAAACTCGGAGTGGGCTCACTATCTGAAGTGAGCTCACTATCTGAACCCGACGCTCCCTGACTACATCGCTTCAGCAATTTCTCGTCAGGTAACACGTTCTTATCAACCAAACACGCACGAATGAAGTCAAGCAGCTCATGCTTCTTAGCTCCCCTCGGCAATGTTACATCAGTTTTATAGTGCTTGGCCACACTATGCAATTGTTTAATATTCAACGCCGCAAGCAAAGCCACTGAAGGAGCAGCCAAAAACGCCTCAAGTGTACTCCTTATTAAAACTTAAATTACAAGTCACCAATCAACAATCAAACCAGGCTATGGTCTAGAAATAAACACCCAATAGCAATACATCTAGCCAAACAAACGAAAACTATATCTCAACGTCTTTCGGGTTTTTAAACAATTCCAACCACACAAATTAAATCGGGCGAAGCGGAATGCAGCTCATGTTACAGGACAACAACGGAGTTTCCCCCTAAACATTTACCCCCCTACTAATTCTGATCTATCTTCACACTAAGTCCAAGAACAAGGCTAATTTACTCACCAATACCAATGGAATCGTACTGTCCCGACAAAAGTCAATTCAGCCGGTGCTCCACGGCGGTGCCCTCGTTCGGACTTCAGTGACCAGCAACCTAAACCCACGCCGAAGCGCACTAATTGGGGATAAAACAGGCTCCGTAAAATGCCATCCTGCAACATAAGTAGCCCTACAAACACACTTCGCTACTCAAACTAAGCAAACTAAATATGGTTGGTCAAATTGCTCTAATCTGCGCAAATACTCCCAATTTTTTCCACAACCAAAGAACAAATTTTAACGATCAAAATACTAAAATAACATTCAATTCATTGATTGAACACTCGATGCGGAACTCCCCAACAAACAAACACAACGCGTGCCAGCTGATTAGATTACTACCATCAGCTGATCACCGGTGCGTTTCATTCACAAAATGTGAACCAATGACGTAGCACTACCCACGCAACTAGGCCTACCCAATATTGCGAATTATAGTAGTCTACTTACAATTCGGGATCAAATGGTCGGACGAGCCCCCATATGTCACGACTACCTGGCTCACAGTAGCAATGACATAGGGGAGACCACACCGTTTGTTATGTTAAATCCAAACTGATTTATTAAAACATTAAATTATACAATAAAATCATAATTTAAAGTCAGTAAATGAGAAACAGAAGAAAGCTAATCAAAAGTGTAGTGCAGGGGCCTGTTGCACAAAACTAGGATAAGGGATTAAGCCAGGATATCTTGGTGATCCTGGCTCAATTGATCCGTAATCCGGTTGCACTAAAGCTGGATAGGGGGCAGGAGGATATGTTATGGTATAAATTACCATGGAGATTTATTCTGTGGAGCTAGCCTGCTCCAGACCAGGCTAAATTCCAGGATCTATTTAATCTCATCCCTAATGTCAGTCAGCAGTCACCACAAATGGAAACCAATAGTTATTTCACTGCTCACTATACATTGTTATCACATATAACTAGACCCACTGTCATTATTTAAACGTTTGTGATCATTAATTTCAATCATTTTGGATAATGATTTTTAGATGATGTTGCTATCATTAGATAATTTACAGTTTCCCATAGACTATAAGGCTATATATAAAATGATAGAATATTAGGGCCACAGAGGGAAAAAAAGACAAGTCATAATATTGTAACCAGTTGTTTTAAAGGAGGACAGTTGTTAAAATGACAGATGTGGGGCATTTCGTGAAATTGTACTTCAGTATGGTTTCATAAACAAAGACATGCTGATGTGCCAGAATATTAAGTATCACATTGTCATAAGTATCAAAACTGTAAAAAGAATATGTAGCTTTTCTGCAGAAAGAACCAGCCTCATAAATTTATGACTTTATCCTTTTTCCTCAGTGTGGCCCTAGTACTCTGTCATATAAACAAATACACAAATACACATTCCATATGAATATAAAAACACAATGTGTAACATTATGTTCCTTTATTGAATAAGGACAAAACAAAGCAGGTAAACCATCAGCTCCTTTCGAAACTGAAGTCACAGTGACTCTACAAGATGGAAAGCACAGAATCAAAGCATATTATACAAAATGATACATACACATTCAAAGGTCTGTATATAACACACCCTGCATGTCTGCACACTAAAATAAATGCAGGACAAATCCATACACATCAACTGAACAGACAAATGAATGGATGCAGTAGCCTCCCTGCAGCCTTGTATTACACACAGTATACCGCACAAACATCATAAGAGGCCAAATTCGTAAAAAAACGAACCCAAAAAAAAACAAATTCCTCTGCCACCGCAGGACATATTTAACCAAAATTGAAAGCACACATACTAACTAAAATAATTCAACACATATTGGTCCCTCAGCAGCCGACCACTGTCATCATCAGGGAAGATTGCCGGATTGTCCCAGTCCATGGCTGGTGGCACTCTGGGGGCCCTCTCCTTCCTCAGGCAGGCCACATTGTGGAGGACAGCACAAGCCACAGTAATATCACATGCCCTAACAGGGCTGACCCTTAATTTGTGAAGGCAGTGAAAGCGTGCCTTCAGGAGGCCAAAGGTCATTTCAACTCTGGCCCTGGTCCTGGCATGGGCATGGTTGTAGGCCTGCTGTGCTTCCTGGGGGTCTGTGAAAGGTGTCAGGAGAAAAGGCTGGCAGGCATACCCCCTGTCTCCCAGCAACACACCAGAGAATTCACCTGTCAACACAAAATCTCATCATTACTACCTCATAAACACAGTGATATTCTTGACACAGCCATGATGGTTATAAATAGGGGTTGTGTGGCTTACCTTGTGATAGGCACTGATAGATTTCAGAGGCCCGAAAGATTCTGGAGTCATGGACTGAGCCAGGCCATTTTGCCACAACATTGCTGATCACACAGTCAGCATTGCAGACCATCTGAAATCATAAGATGAGGAATATTACACCAATCAATGCACATCACTGGCAATGCAGAGTGTTCGTCAATGGACAATATCAAAAAGTTATGTTCACCTGAACATTAATGCTGTGAAAGGATTTCCTATTCACAAAATCGGCCTCATGGGCACCTGAGGGGGCTTTTATCCTTATGTGTGTGCAGTCCACTGCACCAATGACATTGGGGAAACCTGTCACACAAAGTAATGAGTATCCTACTATGTGTTAACAGTTGTCCTGTAATTTGTAGATCCTCTTACCTGCAATCCTATAGAACTCCTCTTTGATGTCACACAGTCTTCTGTGGCCAGGGAAGGAGATGAAGACATCTGCTAATGCTTTGATAGCCAGACACACACTCCTTATTGTGCGGCAAATTGTGGCCTTGTTCAGCTGTTCTGCATCCCCCACTGAGTACAGGAAGGCTCCACTAGCAAAAAAGCGCAAGGCCACACAAACCATTTGCTCCACACCCAGTGCATGGCTCCGTGCAGTGCGGTGCTTAATCCTGGGACCCAGTAGTCTGCATAGATACCTGATGCCATCTGCAGAAAACCTGTATCTTTCATATAGATGGTCATCAGGGAAGGCCAGTGGGTCCAACCGGTCCCTGAAGACCCTTTCTCGCCTGAAGGCTCTCCTCAGCACAAGTGCTTCTTCATCCACCACATCTCGCAAGAATGGGCATGCCATTGTCAGAGCAGAAAGGAACACACAATTTTGGGCCTTCATATAGGCTAGTGGCCACACCTGGTGCTGGGGGGGTGGGCAAAAGAGGCCGGTGCCTTATAACGATGACTTGGTTGTACTGATTGCTGGGAAAATAAAAAAAACCTTAGAAAGATGCCACCGTCCTGTGTGCTCACAATAAGAGCTCATATGTCATGGCTCACTTGACTTTACGAGAATATACCTAATTTTTATTTTGAGCTGTGTCATCTTCTTGGAGCTGGGGGAGGAAAGAAAAATAATGATTAATACATTTGTGTTACAGTTAGCATACAGTGTACATTGAAGGCATATCTCACCTCCCTCTCAAGTTTTTTTATTTCAAGGTCCAGTTTCCTAATTATCCTCTTTTTTATTTCGGACTCCAGTGCAAGATTTTCCATCTTTTTCTTCTTGTACTGAATGTCTATGTCTGCCAGTTCTATTTGGCGCCGGAGGTGGTTGCCATACAACTTTCTGATAGCTTGTGAGCTCTGTGAACACAATACAATTAGCGCCAGGCTGGTTTTCCCACTGTATAGCATCTGGGTCCTGTAAAAGAAATTAGATTTTTTGATTTTGATGAGGACTCCTCACCACTGTAGAGTAAATAGTACTTTCACAGTCTTAACATGATACCTCATGCCTTCTGGAATCCAGAGAGATGGTCTCCTCCTCCTCATCGTCTCCATCATGTGCTGTTGCTGCTGCACTGGGGCTTTAACCCTATCACATTTAATCGGATTCATATTGAAGCTAGTAGACAAGACATGCCAGGCCTACAGTATGCCTTTGATGGAGTACTCACTGGATCAGCATCGTCTGGTGCTTGTGCTGGTGGCTCTAACAGGAACACAGTGCTGCCAGACACTGCAAGGCAATAGGTAAACCAAAGTCAGACAGTCCAAATTGATTCAATATGAATGTGGTTGTATCCCATGTAGAGATGGACGGACATACCTTGAATGAAGCGGGTGGCATCTTGGGAGGAACCTATGCTCGTCTCTTTCCCCCCAGGGATCCCCTCTAAGACGGGCCTGCCTTTATTTAGCTCCAAGGCCATGTCCTCTGCTGGGGTAAGGTCAGCCTTTGGTGACCCACCACCCGTGCCTTGTCTGTGGGTATTCTTTTTCACTGCTAAAACAGTACAGACAATGTGTGAGCAGGCACCTTCTGGGTACAATATATGCTTGTGCTTTGTTAAATATTAGTCAGGGACCATACCATTCTGCAGAATGTTCTTGTATTTGATTTTGACCTGCTGCCATGTCCGTTTTGGCCCGTTCATGTTTAATCTACATCACACACACACACACACACACACACACACACACACACACACACACACACACACACAAAAAAAAAACACTGCAAAAAATGACTTGGTATTTTTGTCTTGTTTTCAGTAAAAATATATATATATATAAAAAAAAAAATCTTAAATAAAGATGTATTTTCTTGATTTGCTAAATGACCTAGCAAAATAAGTATAGTTTAGACAAAAAATATAAACTTTAAGTAAATGTGTGCTTAAAACAAGCAAAAAAATAAAAAATCTGTCAATATAATAAGAAAAATTGCCTCCATGAGGATTTGTGCTTCCGACGGGGAAAAGTACGCGGCTCTAGTTGCCATGGTAAATCAGTTAATCTGTGATCTGTGGCGGGGTCTATTTGAGTGAGCCGTGAGCGCGCACCTATCCAGGATTGGTTTCACCTGGCTTAATGAATCCGTGTCTGCTCATCCTGGCTTGGTCTTTGTGCAACCAATTAAGCCTGGACGCACATGTTTTGGCTTCATTGAGCTCAGCTGAGTCATTTATCCCGGATGTCTTAATTCTACTTTTGTGCAACAGGCCTCTGATCAGTAAAGTGTAGACTATGTGTAATGCAAAAAAGGCAAAAAGGAGTAGGATGGTGCTGCCGTCAGCCTGGAGGCCAGAGCAAAGAAGAGACGCGCAGCCCAGAGCAGAGAGAGAACAACTGGCAGGAGATGTTTTTAAATAGTCCCGCCAATCAGCTACTGTCAGATGGACCGAAAACAGACAGCTCCCCCTTCAGATTGGGGGGAGAGATACGGCCCAAACATATTCTGTCCATGGTGGAGTGAGCACACCCAGCGCGGCAAAGCCGGGCGTGACAAAGGCGAGTCTCGATCTCAACACCGAGACAGTCATATTCCCGCAATGGGAGCATGAACCATCGACAAAAGCTGCCTCAGCGTGCTGAACACCCAAACACGTGAGGCAGCAATCGTGACCGTCAGAAGGGGACAGGGAACGACCACATCCAGAAACGCACAGGCGGAATGACATCTTGAAAAAGACGCAAACGCACCCGTGTTGCTCTTTCAGGAAGTGAGAAACCTCTCACCAGTGCCGGAGCACCCAGTGGAATGATCGCTGCAACACTGACAGGGAGGGTGCAGCCTGTACCAGTGAAGCAATCACTCTTCTCGCCCTCAACCGGCCGTCGGACAAACAAACACAAACAGAAATGTGATGCTGTTAGAACAGCAGTTGAGTGCTCAAAGAGCTCGCGGTGTAGAAACACCAGCCAGGGAGAGACTTCCTGAAGAAGCACCGACACACTCGCTCGGTGTAGAAAACCACACTCTTCAGAGATTCTGTCATAGAGAACGATCGGCTCTGAAGCGAAAGACAGATGGAGTATGCATCCGCTTCAGTATTTATACCCGTCTCGCGGGGCGGAGCGCGTGATGCAATTCACGTCGCCATTGCGCGCATTGGTTCGTTCAAGCAAGCTCGAAGAAGATAGGCTCCCTAGCGTGATCCCATTCAGTCGAAGTCGACGTCGACTACGTCTGACGTTCTTGACTGAAAGGGAACTCACTTTCGACCCCCAAAGATTTTTTTTGTTTTTTGAAATTGTTTTGAAAATCTAAAGACATCTTCATGGCCATGTCACTCACTTTTGGGAAGTTTTAATGGCTTTTGTTTTTGAATATTTGTATACTTTCCTTATGATACTTCTTTTAATTTCTTTTGCACTGGTGAATGCACCACTCTTGGCTCTTGGTGAAGTTTAACTTTGGACCCTGTTTGAAATGAACAGTACAGTATCTTTCAATGAACCTTGAACCTACCATTGTTTATCCGGTTAATGACTATAATTGTTAAAATAATGATAATATGTAATTTATATTAACTTTATCTGGAGCTTTAAATGTGCAACTACACAATCTGGCTGAAAGAGCATCTCTATTTAGTGACTGCCTTTCAGAAGTAGCTTTTTTGATACTGTTTAATTACAGATTATTTTTGTAATAATCAGAATCAGAAAGAGCTTTATTGCCAGATATGTTTATACACTCGAGGAATTTGTTTTGGTGGCAGAAGATTCACTGATGTCATTTGAATCTAATCAAATCTAATAATTGTGCTGTGCCCTTAATACATTTATATTACAAATCCTATGTTACTGCAACAATATTATAACCATCAGTTAGAATATTATAAAAACATGAGCACAAATGAATCTAAAATGACTCTTTGAAACACACACACACAGACAGACACACACACACACACACGCGCGCACGCGTATATATAGTATAAAACTCCCAACATGCATCAGAGCATGAATAAATGATACAGCTGAATTGTCCTATTATTTTGATTAATTCAAAATATTTATTTATTTTTTGCTGCTGTTTTTGTTGTGACATTAATTAGCTTTTATGTGATGTCCAGAGTTGATTTGATGATCTTCATTTTTTGTTGATGGTCACCATTGTTGAGATTCATACACTGATTGTTGATGTCTGTGTGTGTCATCAATTGTTTATTTTGCTCATTTTTGTTAAAATCTTCTAACTAATATAAATGTATTAATGGCGTAACACAATTGTTAAATTCAAATAACAATTCGATTCTGTGAATCAGGCTATTTCATGAGAATTACACCATCAACAGGTAACCATCATCATTTGATGCCGTTTCGCGCTAGCTGCTGCAAATGTGTTTGACAAACACTCTGTCACAGTAGCCAAAAAAAGATTAACATAAAATAAGAGTTAAGAGCCCAACTAATGGAAACACCAATGGTGACTTCGAATTAAACACATTAGAGTTAATCCTCCTCTGCTAAGATCTTCAGAGATTTAATGTCTTCTTTTATCTTCAGTGTCCGGTCATTGTCTTTTCTTATATTTATAATTTATTTTTGTAATCTCATTGCATCTCTTCTAATAAAACAATTCTAACGTTAGATGTACTTTGTTTGTTGGTTGTTTCTGCTACTTGCACACACTGCAACAGTAATATCTCACTTAAACGTTGGACTATCATCCCTTATACATGCATGCTGCTTTATATAAGTTTATTACAGTTTATTACTAAATTACAGTGTTGCCATTATTTTACAGGTCAAAGTTTTACAGTGTACATTTATTGTGGATACATATGAACACTGGGGATTTTGCTGTGTAACAGCCAACAAAGTTAGCGATCCTTAATATTTACTGGACATTCGAAGAATGTTGTTCAAATAATATTTTCTGCCAACATTATGAGAACATTCATCAAATACTTATGACAATTTATGATGATTTCATGAACATGGTTTTGAAAGTCTTTTATTCTAACACTTGCATAAGCTTTACATAAATTTAAAAAAAAAAAGTTACAAAAAATAAAATAAAAAACAATAACAATGGGACAGTCTGTACAAAACTCTCCCACGTTCCAAGAATGTGTTCTTGAACATCTAACCTTATAGTTAGTCATTCTAAAGGTTAAAATGATGTTCACATTTTGTTCTAAGATCGCTTTCACCCAACATTATGAGGACATTTAAAAAACCTTCTACAAACAATGTATAAATAAAAATTTTGTGCTAACCTTTTGAGAACATTATTGGAGACCAGATAATATTGAACAAACATTCTATTACTATTACTGTTACAGGAAGAATTTTGTTCATAACTTTGAGAGAACCTTGCCAGAACGTTAGCCACAGTTATGAGAATGTTCCCTGTTAGCTGGAATAACTCCCTTTTTCTTACATTTGACTCTTGTTGAGGTTACATTTGAACCCTCTTTAACAGTGAAATGATTCAGAGGTGTTTGGAAGGTAGTGTAATCTCTTTCAATATAAACCTTGGACCCTTTGTTATTCTTTGTTATTCTGTTTATGATTCTGTTTATGGTTATACAGGTTTATAAGTTAGCTTTTATATAATATATTTTTTAACCTATTTAGATTATAGGCAGCTTATAGGTGAACTAAGTCCTATTAAACAACAAACCGCTGTAAAAAATGATTTGTTGACGCAACTTGGCAAGTCAGTTCATATTGTTGCATTAGCAGAGTTAAGTTTAGCAGACATGGGCTGCGTTTCCTGAAACCTTCTTAACGCTATGTTGTTCCAAAGTTACACCTTAAGCTGTACCTTATCGATAATACATGTTTCCCGAAACGTTCTTAGTTAAGTATACCTTCTGTAAGTCATACGTTCGGAAGGTTGGTCTGGACCACTCTTAGCTTTACCTTATCACTGTTGCAGGTCTATATGAATATAATTCTGAAGTTTTAATACACCCAGACAGTGTTCAATTAGGCTAATTCAAGTGTTTTCATGCAAAGAATAAAATTGTCATCACACTGATTGTTGTTAGATTTTTTATTATATTTTTATATATATTATACTATTAATTTAATTAAAGAGTGCTTTTAAAGGCCAGTGAAAGCATAGGCTACTGTCAGTTAAGTCCTATTCGGACGCTAATTGTTTTTCATGGGCTCGTATTTTAAACTTTACAGGGGTAAGACAGTGATTTTAGTGCCGTTCGAATCCATAATATCAGTGTTTCTTCTCACCCATCCCACGTAAAAAATCCCTGGCCAAATTAGTACCTACTGTTTTTTAACAAACAGGTCGTGTGGGAATTTAATTGCCGTCTAAATCCACATCTTCAGATTCAAAATCTCTTCACTGTTGAGCACCGTACGTAAGATGTACACTTTTATTACTAAAATGCTGGAAAGTATTTACAAGAACAACATTTCATCGCAGCTCCACCTCAGTGAACAAAAATGGGAAAGAGAAGAAAGCACGTAAAAATGTGTAATGGTTATCATGGCAGTAATATATGATACAATTTTAAAATATGTAGGCTAGGCTATTATAGGCTATTATAGTTTGGATTATTTTTTTATATTTAATGTTAGGGTTTAGGGTTAGGGGAATGAAAAATCCAAGATCTGGAACCCAAAGGTCCCAGAAATGGCTATGCACTGGCCTACTTTCTACTGACCACTAAAGGAAACCCCAGGCCTAAAAGGGAAAGCGGTCACGCCATAGAAATATACATATATAATTATAAAATAATAAAATATAGGGCTACAAACGCCAGGGTTCAAATCAAACGGGCTATATTGCCCTGGTTTACACCAACAAGGGTTTAATTTAATGAAAAAACTATGGTAGGTTTTAGTCAGATGTGGTGAGGGGCATATAACTTACGTCTGTATGGACATGAGGAGACGCTCGACGTCACAGTGGACGGAGAAAAAACCATGTGGCTCTGCAACATCACCCGCACCAATGATGGCGGCCATTTTAACCAACTCGACGCCTGTATGGGCTGAAGAGAAAATTTTCCAGAGCTCTGCTACATCACCCACCTTCAAAATTGGTGAAACCCACCTTCAAAATGATGGCAGCTGTACTCATTTTTACGGTTTGGTGTCATTCAGGCATATTCTCGCGACGCGTTTCGAACTTTCCCAAGGTTCTCATCAGGCGAATTGGAATGACAACTGTCTCTGTTCCCTCTGCAACTACAGAGTGCTTGAGGGCGTGGTCCCTCCGGACTTTATAGTGGTAGAGGGCGGGGCGCCCCTCCCACTACTAAATACCTTTCAGCACTGTATGGTGCTTCATAAATAGTTTTTTCACTATCAATAAATTTGTTTTTAATTTTAATATTTAATAATTATACACATACACTCACAGACATCACACACAATCCAATCCAGACAAAGGGCAATCCAAAAGCTCAGAGGCGGTGGCACGGGCTTGGTTAGGGGAATGAAAAATCCAAGATCTGGAACCCAAAGGTCCCAGAAATGGCTATGCACTGGCCTACTTTCTACTGACCACTAAAGGAAACCCCAGGCCCAAAAGGGAAAGCGGTCACGCCATAGAAATATACATATATATAATTATAAAATAATAAAATATAGGGCTACAAACGCCAGGGTTCAAGTCAAACGGGCTATATTGCCCTGGTTTACACCAACAAGGGTTTAATTTAATGAAAAAACTATGGTAGGTTTTAGTCAGATGTTAGGTTTTTGTTTTAGGTCAACGCCTTCCCCCGGATCGCTCTCCTGGCTTTCCAGTTTAAATTAGAAAGGACGCAGAAATGCACTGGCCACCGCATGTTTTTGTTGAGACTGAATCACCCATGTCAATAACAGATTCCATCCTTTTCTTTATTAAGGAGTACAAAATCTTTGATTAGATTTGCTCCCAACCAGCGAACCAAGCCACACCCCAAAGAGTACTGGCCCGGTAATCCTGGCCAGGCATTGTACTCCCAAGAATCCCTTAATTTTTATCCTTACTAAGTTTCCGATTTCAGAATCCAGCCGCTGGCTGTGTCCAGCCCACTCAGATCCCATCTTGTGAGCCGGAATTCTGACCGAACTCCTCCCCACCCAAAAAAAATTTTTCAAAAAAAACCTCAATTTTAATTTTTCGATTTTTAATAAGTTTCCAATTTCAGAATCCAACCACTGGCTGTATCTGGCCCACTCAGATCCCATTTTGTGAACCAGAATTCTGACCGAACTTTGCCCCCCAAAAAAATTTTTTTTAATATATATATATATGTGTAGATATATTTATTTTATTCTTCATAATCCTATAACAACTTTACTTTATTCCAGAGTACAAAGTCCTTGATTAGACTTGTTCCTAGCCAGCGAACCAAGCCACATCCCACTGAATCATGGCTTGATAATCCTGGCCCAGCATTGTACTCTCAAAAAGTTCTTTTATCCACCATCGAGAAACATCCTTAACAACCATTCTAAATCCATATCCTTCCGACTGCCTCAAGAACCATGGTAGTCATATCAACCATCCACCTTCCCTAACCCCACCCCTTTTTTTTACCCACTAAAGAACACATCTTCAGTAGTGTACCTCAGGATCATTGGGTGTTTCGGCTCTTTAAACACCATACACTCTCCTCTGAGGCGGCCCGCCAAGGGGATCAATCCTTGGCGTGTGTCCTTACAATCTCTAAAAAACTCCCCCATAGTCCATCTAATAACCAACAACTTCCCATTCCCCACGAATCCTTTACTCAGAACTACCAATCCTTTTACCCAACCAACCCCAACACCTCAACCAATTAAACAATCTATACCCTCTAATGATAGTCATCGATAGAAATTTGGGTACCAGTTACGGCCTGTCAACCCAAGGCCACCGTCTCTGCGTGCTGTCCAAGTGGACTCAGAGGGGTTGGATACTTACCTCCCACTACAAGTAACCCCTTTGTTAACACCGCAAGGTTTCCCGGGGTACCCAAAAAGGGCCTGTGTCACGAAGTTCAGATTGGCGAGTACTCAAGTCTAGACCCAAGCACCAAGCTTCTACCAATCTTCACTTCTAAGTAAATGCCAACCCCAACCGACATCACACTCACCTTCGTAAGTGCAACCGTAGAGCAGCAAATACCTTAACACATCCCTATCTTCCCTTACCACCTCTCCAAATCACCCTACCACCACTATCCCGGTAACCCTCATTAGCCACTTTCCCAGGTGATCCAAAAAATTCCCCAACCCTTCATCGTTATTTATTATCGTACCTCACGTTCATCACCTGGATCCAGATCCTTTGTATTCACATCACTTGTACTCAACTTTCCCGTATCCTACTCCTCGATTTTTTTATGTCACCATCCTCGTGACACCCATTCCCCCAACTTAACCTTTTTACTCTGCTCCTACAAAAATGTATTATGCATCAGAAACCTGATACATGCCCCCTCCCTCTCCGGCTTGAACCCGGATCTCCCTGTTCCTGATCAGCTACACCTTACCCCTATACCATCCCACCACTCTATTACCTTCACACCTACCCCTATATCTCTCCAAAATTTTTTATAAAACTTCAACTTCTACTGGACTCGAACCCCGATCCCCTTGTTACCAACCAACCTGTATTAACCACTCCGCTATCATTTCTCCAAATTCTCCTACCTAATTCCTCAATAAATTCCTTAATTCACATATACTTAAACCTTTAATTTTAAGCATGTTCAAGAGATTAGATTTTAGTGCTTGTGCAAACAAAAAAATAACCTGATATAATTGATCAAAAAATATATTCAGAGTAACTACTTTTTATTTTATCAGTCCTTGCTTTCCCTGGGAACCGAACCCATGACCTTGGCGTTGCTAACGCCACCACTCTATTGATTGAGCTACCGGAAAGCTCTATGGGAGGTAGACTTTAAGCATGTTCAAGAGATTAAATTTTAGTGCTTGTGCAAACAAAAATAACCTGATATAATTGATCAAAAAATATATTCAGAGTAACTACTTTTTATTTTATCAGTCCTTGCTTTCCCTGGGAACCGAACCCATGACCTTGGCGTTGCTAACGCCACCACTCTATTGATTGAGCTACCGGAAAGCTCTATGGGAGGTAGACTTTAAGCATGTTCAAGAGATTAGATTTTAGTGCTTGTGCAAACAAAACTAACCTGATATAATAGATAAAAAAAAATTGACACCAAACTAACATCATCTCTTAAAATTTCATCCCCTCGGAAAGCGTGTCCCCAGTTTCCTGATCCAATATCGTTCTCTCCTAAGTCTGTCTCCCTTCTCCCAATTGGGATCATGTTCCAGGCCAGAAATCTTGATCCTGTGGACCCCATGTCTCTGAAAATGTGGGACCAGGTGTCCTCCCCCTTGGATACCCTTCCTTACGGCATACCTATGACCCCACATTCTGGTTAGCATAGAATTTTTGGTCTGTCCCACATATCTCTTCCCACACCAAGTACATTGTATTAAATAAATGCAGTTCTTCAGATTCAATGGGATTGCACTTGGAATTCTATGTACCGTTCTGTTAACTCCTCTCACCAAGGTACCACGGGTCCTAGATTGTGCCAGTGTCTTTGTTGGGATCATCTTACTATGTATCAACATGTCCTGAAGATTCTCTCCACGCTTGTAAGCCGCCACCACTCTATATTGTCTCCCCAATGTCTTCTCTTTTAGCAATTTGTAGAAATTCCTCCTTAATCCTGCCACTAGATTCTTGTTAGTCCTTGAAAACT
>JAKJNB010000034.1:202500-218647 GCA_022829085.1 Abramis brama
TTTGGTGGTTTGGACTTGGGTAGATGTGGATGTAACTGTCCATGTGAGTGCTTGAAACACAGTGATAATAATAATGAATGTTTCTTGTGCATCAAATCATCATATTAGAATGATTTCTGAAGGATCATGTGACACTGAAGACTGGAGTAATGATGCTGAAAATTCAGCTTTGATCACAGGAATAAATTATATATATATATATATATATATATATATATATATATATATATATATATATATATATATATATATAAAATGTATAATATATATAATATATAATATATATGCTTCCATTGTTGCGATTTTATACTTTCCCTGTGTGAATCCTTTTACCTTTGTAAATAAAATGAAGAAATTAGCATTTATAAGATTAAATTATTGTAAAATGTTATAAATACTTATAGGTAACGTTTATAAATGTTTTAACATATAACAATACTCAGGAATATCACGGATTCTATGTACATAGTTGTATTAAAGAGTACTGTCAGAGCACCCTAGTAATATTGATAATAAAAAAAAAAAAAAAAAAAAAAATAAAAAAGATTCGAATGGGTGTCTGGGACTTGGTTTTACTTTACATGTGTGAATCCTTTACCTTTTTGAATAAAACAAACAACAACAAAAAATAATCATTGAAGGCTTAAATTAAATGCTTAAAAAACACTTGGGTTGTCAGAGTCTTGTGTTTGAGCGAAATGTCTGTAATAGTAATACTGATTATAAAACATAAATAAAAAATAAAAAAACGATCAATGCATATGGTTCCCAATCCTCTATTAAACTTACCAGTAGAAAAGCATCAGGCTTTAAAGATTCCCCCATCCTTTGGCTCCCTCTACTGGTCACATCACAGATCGACAGGTGCTGTAAATGGAGCATACATTTGTAAACGTTAAAACATTTAACCTTAACGATTTCAAAGATTATATGTGCATGATTGTATAAAACGATACTACAGGCACACCACATTTTAAATGAGCTGGATCAATACGTTTGTATCCACTCGTAATGAAATCCTCAAGGTGAATTCGGGACTTTTATCTTGTTTTCCCGTTATTATTTTTATGATGTCGATACTAATGTTGTAATTATAAAACTATACTTTTATTACCGAGTGATGGAGAAATAGTCCCTGGAAATGAAAGTGAACTGTGAAGGTAAAAAATGACAGATATTTATTTTTTTTCCTAAAGGCTAAATTGTTAAAATACATACAATTTCTTGGGTTAAAATCTGTATATATATATATATATATATATATATATATATATATATATATATATATATATATATATATATATATATATTTTTTTTTTTTCCTAAAGGCTAAATTGTTCAAATACATACAATTTGTTGGGTTAAAATTTGTATATATATATATATATATATATATATATATATATATATATATAGATTGTAGCGTTTTAAAAATTGTTTTAAATAATCGTCCTATATTTATTTTCTAGGTTATTACAGTGCTGTAAGAATAATAGCAGCGCTATAACGTGCGATTTCATTGCATAACTTAAAATACGACATCTCATACAGTAGAAACGCTATGTGAATGGCAGTAAATTCTTGGAATCTGACATAATTTTTTTTTTTAATTTAATGTAATTTTTTTTAAAAAATCGGGACTTTTATGATGTATACGAATCCGCGATAAACCTTGAACCCGCGCATCGTGAGCACCGGCGGCAAGCACCTGCCAGCGCACGCATGGGGTCTGTTCTGCACCCGTTATCATCCATCTCCTCAGAGACGAAAAGTTTCAAAAATGGACAGGTGAGTGTTTATATATGTTTAATCTTTGACGTGTAATAGTTTGTGTGTGTCAAACCATGTAGTTTATTGGCGTTTTTTCTTGGGTTTATTCAGTGAGGATTTTGAGCCGTTCGATGTGGCATGTGCAGAGAACACACGCGGCCTTGTGACCGAGTTTCAAAAGTTCCAGAGTGTGTCTGAGTTTTTAAGTACGGATTCCCCGCGCATCCCTATATTTCCCACCGTGTTAGACAAGGCCTGCGATGTAGTGAGGTACTCGTATGATTTCGACGGGGTCGTCATCCACCTGGAGGATGTGAGCTGCCTTAAAGCTGGGCTCCACTACCTCTTTGTGGGCAAAGTTGACCCATCCAAGGTGAAAAATCACTGGCACATTCTCAGGAAGCACCTGGACTTGACCGCCTACACAGCTGAGGGCGTCACGTCCTTCCGCAGGTCGATGGGCAGTGTTTTGGCCTATGTCGACGGTGGCTACTTTCTAAACATAAGTTGCGTGCCGGTCGACCCGAACAACACTGCCCCCATGTTCCGGAGCGAAGTTATGGCGAAGGCGCATGCCATTGGCATGATCAACGCCGTCTACAGTAATTTCACCGCCCGGCTGAAGGGCCTGCCGCCGCGTGACTTGGCCAGAGCCAGCATCATGAAGAATGACCTCGGCAACCTGACCAAGATGAACGTCCTGGCCGGCGACCAGAGGTTCCTGCTTGACCTCTTTATGAGCTCAGTCAAAGATGTGAACGTTGACGTGGACATGGGTATTTACCTGACACTCACCAAGTTCGGGCAGAGGGACAGTGGGTGGTTCGACTTGAGGCGGCTCGTCGACACGCGGGGAGTCGCCGACATCTCGTATCACGTGGCCGTCAACATCCACCCCTCTAGCGACGGGACCATCAGCCTCCTGTGGTCACGCTGTGGGCTGCAGGAGGTGGTGGGTCAGCGGGGGACCCTGTTCTCCTCTTATTCAATGACTGAGACGGCGAACTTTCAGAGTAACCTCGACCACCTACCCATGGACGTTGACCCGAGGCTCATGGACGTCATACTGAGCCAAGACGTCAAGGTCAACTTTTTGCAGCTGTACACCGTGACCCCACATTGCCACACGCCGGCCGCGGCGAAGCACCCGGTGAGCCGTGTCGTGACCATGTGCGACATGCACAATGAGCGACACCGGAGGATGATCAACGCATCAGCGGACCGGTAAGTCGGGCATCCATGCAGAAGAGCACGTGTGTTTATAAAACTACACCTGTATTACAGAGTAACGGAGAGAGAGTAATCGTGAACGAATGTGATAGCGAAACATTCGGAAAAAATGTAACACTAAGAAAAAACACACACACACACACACACACACACACACACACACACACACACACACACACACACTAAGATGAGCATCGAAAAGCCTTGTTTAAAGTAACTGTATTATCTTCTGTCTCAATGCAGGTACGTGGCACACGCAGATGACCTCACGGCGAAGACGGTGACCCAGGCCTACGCCAGGTTCGAGGGGGTCTTTCTGGTCGGGCCCCAATTTCACGAGGTGCTTCACCTTCAATAAAATCTTCATGCTTTTGCTTATAAGGTTTTGCATGATCTGGCACCTCATAATCTCTCAGAGCTTTTAACCCTGTACACACCAGCACTTGATATCACACACACACACACACACACACACACACACACACACACAACACACACACACACACACACACACACACACACACACACACACACACACACACACACACAGTGGTTCACTATCTTTGTGGGGACTCTCCATAGACGTAATGGTTTTTATACCATACAAACTGTATATTCTGTCCCCTTACACTAACCCTACCCCTAAACCTACCCATCACAGGAAACATTCTGCATTTTTACTTTCTCAAATCAACCCATCCTGTGTGATTTATAAGCCTTTTGAAAAGTGGGGACCGCTGGCTGGTCCCCACAATGTAGGTGATCTCAGGTTTTACTATTCTTATGGGGACATTTGGTCCCCACAATGTAATATAAACCAGGGCACACATTACAAACACAAACACACACACACACAAACACACACACACACACACACAGGCACACTTCAAAGTTAGATCTAAGTGCTACTGCAAGGTGTGTTGATACTTCTAAACATAATGTTTATGCTGCATATGCTACCTAAATTATTGATCGTCTAAAAACCTAGTCATGGTTATTGTTATGTATATTCTTACCCGTTTGGTACCAATTATTTTGAGTTATTGAAATTTGAGTTTTTTTAGGTTTGAAATAAATGGTTTAATACTTTGTCTTTTTCTTATATAGCATGGTCATATTTATCTAAGCATATTTTGGTATATTTGTATAGTCTCACCTAACAGAGATATATATTTATATATTTATATTTTTATATATATATATATATATATATATATATATATATATATATATATATATATATATATTTATATTTTTATATATATTTATATTTACATATATATATATATATATTTATATTAGGGCCGGGACTCGATTAAAAAAATTAAACTAAACAATTAGAGGCTTTGTAATTAATTAATCGAAATAACAGTGTTGCTTTATCAAGATCGGCTCGCGCTGCTTTGGTTCAAACTGATAAACGGTCCGTCAACCACACAATAACAAGCAGTTTCGTTCCGCTTGCATTACGTTTCCCCTTTGATGTTGGACAATGTTGTGGTCGCGCCGGCGAATTATGAAATTTTCGTTATTTCAAATAACAACCCTTCCTCCCACAAAACTCTCCGGTTCTATGCGATTCACGTAAATGACCCAATTGAACAAGAAAACTACAAGTTTGCAGGTGTGGGCCTGAAGTCATGAACGCTAGTTGGTGCTGCAGTATAATCGGTCCGCCGAAACTCATCCAGTGAGAAACGTTCTGCGGTGCAAAAATAAGTGCGATTAAAATGCGGAAAAAAAAATGTTTTAAGCGTTATTTTTTGTGTAATTAATTAATCTTAATTAACGCGTTAAAGTCCCGGCTCTAATATATATATATATATATATATATATATATATATATATATATATATATATATATATATGTAGATATATATATCTATATGTAGATATATATATATCTATATATAGACTATATGTAGATATAGATATATATCTATCTATCTATCTATCTATCTATCTATATATATATATATATATATATATATATATATATATATCTATATCTATCTATCTATATATATATATATATATAGAGAGAGAGAGAGAGAGAGAGAGAGAGAGAGAGATTTTTTTTTTTCTTCAATTTTAACATGTGATAAAGTCAAAAAATTAAGAGCTCAAATTCGTTTTATACAGTGGTTCATAGAGTTTAGCCTATATGCAGCCATTCAGTACTACAGCCATCTAGTGGTTATTGATATTATTGTTTTTTGTTAATTTTATACCAACATTAGACACAGGGTGGCGCCACTTCAAGTCACTTCATCTTTAGCTTTTAGCTCTCTGAACTTACTGGGTTGATTTTTATTCTATTTTTAAATCAAGTTAAATAAATATTAAAACTATCATAAAAATAAGCAGAATTTACATATAAAATGTTGTGCTTTTAGAGGTGAATAAATTCATAAATAACACAAATCAGAAATAAAACAACAACAACAAAAAAACGAACATAAAGTGCTAGTTTTTATTTTATTTTATTGAAGATAGTGATATTTAACATTTTATAAAAAAAAAAAAAAAAAAAACCCAACAAACAATTGGATCCCACGTGAGACCCTTTTTTTGGCCACATTTGTCCACAAACACGGAATTAAGGGCTGTAATGTGAGTGCGGCTCGAGGGTTAAAGCTTATTTGTTGATGCCGTTAAAGATACGATACTGTTGTTGGTACGGTTTTATTAGGCATTTTATTTTTGTCTACTTTCATTAACGCATTGCATGTATAATTGTATTTTGTGTCTTGTTCCTATTCTGTGAAGCGCTTCGAGATGCTACAACGATGCTATAAATAACGCTTATTATTAATTTATTATTATTATTGTTCTTACCAGGTCATGCCGGCCTCCGATTTCTTCGCAGAGCCTATGCTCGACCGCCTGCTGGAGACGGTGCCGATGCTTGTGCCTTTCCGACAGCAAGACGGCGTCGGCCTCCAGCACGTGGTGCACGCGGTAGCCAGCCACCTGAGCGGGTCCCTCCACGACCTCCTGGACCATGCGCGCGGCATGGGAGGCTACGAGAACAGCTGGCGCGCCTTCCAGCTGGAGCTCGCGGCCGAGGAGCTATTCTTCGGCCGGCCGCTGTGCCGCTCCACGCGGCAGTTCAGCCGGGCCCTGGGAGTGAGCGCCACCAGCCCGAACAGTCTCACCAGGATGAGGGGCTTCCTCTGCCTCGGGCCCATAGGCAGCGCCAGCGTCGGGGAGTCTCCTCCCCCTTTGGAGACCTGGACCAAGGACGAGGTCCAGAAGGCCAGAGTCCTCCGCCTTTTCCCACTGACCGACAGCCTGGCGGCGGGCCATCAGATCGTCGGGGAGCAGATGGCGAGGATCCTCCTGTGCGACCTGTACCAGCGGGACGCCCCCCTGCCCGGCCAGTCCCTCAAAGGCCCGGCCCTTCCTTTCGGCCGGCTGGTCGACTGCCGGTCGGTCTCAGAGTTCGCCCGTGAGGTGGCGGACAGGAGAGCCTTCGGGTACCCCCTCACGTTCGGCCGCGCGGTGCAAATGGTGACCGCGATGGGGTACGACCCGGCCCACTGCCTCAGCCTTGGCCTCGCCCCATACAAGTACTTTCCACACATCAAATACTGGGACGAAAAACGGCACCTCAAGGCCAAGTGGAATAACAAAGACTACGTGGAGCTCCACCAGCCGGCACACATACCGTCGGCCGCCGGACGCGCGGCCTCCTACCTCGGAGACATCTGCGCGAGGATAGACGAGCTCGGGCTGTCGTACTCTCGCAACCTCGTGCGGTACCGCGAGCACGGGATGCCCTGGCTGGAGCGCTGCGTGGAGCGTCTTCCAAAGGGGATGCCCAAGGACAGGGCGATCACCTCCCTGACCTTCCTCAGCTGCATTGGGCTCATTCAAAATGGAGATTTTGTCAGCTTTAGTAAGATGGCGGAGCTCGAACGCTCCATGCCGGTGTCCCAGCGTCACCTTCAGGATCTGCACATCCTATCACGGCTGCTACTGATCCAGAACCCCGCTGTATGGAGGTTTCATGAGAGCATACCACATAAGCTGGTTGTGCCACGAGACGTGCCCAGCACACCCGCCCGTCCGCGTCCGCCTCCCCAGGAGGAGAGAGTGGAACCCCTGGATGTGGAGGAGGAAGAGGAACAGGTCGAGGAGCAGCTCGTGGAGAGGATAGAACCCACCTCGGTTCCGGCCAGCACAAACAGCAGGTGGACAAATCTGGAGGTCGGCCTCATTGACCTCAGCCCTGACCTGAGCCACTCCACCGCCTACAACAGCTATGTAAAGCGCTGCACTGAAATCTCCGTCTCTGTCCGAACCTTTGTTTCGTTTAAGAGAAAAAGGCAGCGCCTGACGGCAGAGCAGTGAGAACCTTTCCACGGAATCTTTTTTTTTTTTTTTTGCACACTGTATATAGTTGTTTGTGTATATATATATATATATATATATATATATATATATATATATATATAAATATGTTTTTTCGCAAGCGCGTGTTTTTCCTCTTCGTAGAGTATATTTTTATTTTTAAATAGAATTTTTTATTAGATTTATTTATTTGGATTTGAATTTGCGCCAAACAGCTTATTTTTGTTATATATTTATACATACACACACGCGCGCATGCATAATATTTATTTTGTTTGTTTGAATATTTGTAAATAGTTATGGTTCGTTATGGTTAGGGTTGTGTTTTATGCGTTTTCAAAAAAATAAAATAAAATAAATAAAAAATACAAAAAGCCCCCCCCCCCAAAAAAAACAAAACAAAAAAAAACAAAAACAACAAAAAAAAAAAACCAACAAAAAAAAAAACCAACAAAAAAAAAAACATTTTTAACCCAGCCTCTGACATTACCCAAATCAGTGTAATGGCAGTGCCAGTCCCAAGCCTGGATGAATGGGGAGGGTTTTTGCTCACGGTTCACTTTTGTTTAGATCACTTTGGTCCAGCTCAGTAATCCTGCGTCACCAATCACCACACGTCCAGCCCGGACACTCACTGTAACGATGAGGTAAGTAAGAAGCAGAGAGAGAATCCAAATGCAAGCACTACTTTAATGACACAAACAGGTAAATCCAGGGCAGCTACACTAGATAACAAGGGGGCATGGTTAATCAGAAACACCTGGGGAGACTAATAAACAAGAAGAACTACCACACAAGATAAGGAGAGCACAAGACAGGTATCATCACACTCACTCACTTTACCTGCTGTCATCGTTGCGATGGACATCCTTTCTGCAAATAAACCTGTTGATTACCTGCCTGTGTGTGAATCCTTTTTTTTTTTTTTTTTTTTTTTTTTTTATGTGTGAATAACTCAATAAATGAGCATTTATGACATTCATTCTTTGTAAAGGCTATAGAGATAATTATACATGTAATACGCATAACCATAAATGTCACACATATAACATTCATGCATTTTAAACATTTGTCATTTTTAAAAATGTGTACTTTTAATTTATAATGTTACATTTTGAGGTTTTCCCCAAACTAAATGTAGTCATAAACAAACAATAAATCAATCAGTCTATAAAATCAAGTGTTTATAACTTTAGTTTATTATGAATGACAGTCATAATAATAACATTCATTGTTATCACTTTTCAATCAGGTTCATTTATGAAACATTAGTTAATACATCAGTTAACACAATATATATATATATATATATATATATATATATACATACATACATACATACATACATACATACATACAGTACAGGCCAAAAGTTTGGACACATTACTATTTTTAATGTTTTTGAAAGAAGTTTCTTCTGCTCATCAAGCCTGCATTTATTTGATCAAAAATACAGAAAAAAAAATATGTAATATTGTGATATATTATTACAATTTAAAATAATTGGTTTTCAATTTATTATACTTTAAATTATCATTTATTTCGGTGATGCAAAGCTGAATTTTCAGGATCATTAATCCAGTCTTCAGTGTCAGGGAGTCTATCACATGATCCTTTAGAAATCATTCTAATATTCTAATTTATTATGAGTGTTGGAAGCAGTTCTGCTGCCTAATATATTTGATGAATAAAAGGTTAAAAAGAACTGCATTTATTCAAAAGAAAAAAAAAATATTTTTTATATATAAATCTTCTTTATTATCACTTTTTATCAATTTAACACATCCTTGCTGAATAAAAGTATTGATTTATTTAAAAAAAAAAAATAAAGAAAAAAAATTACTGACCCCAAATTACTGACCAGTAGTGTATATTGTTGTTATAAAAGATTTCTATCTTGAAAACATTTGCTTCTTTTTTTCTCTTTTCTTTTTTCAGTACAGTACAGTACAGTTCAGTTCAGTATATATATATATATATATATATATATATATATATATATATATATATATATATATATATACAGATAAAGTAAACAGAGCAATGTTTCTAAAACGGTGTAATGTAAACATGATTTCATTTATTTTACATTTCCGTAAACAAACAAGTAAACTAAAGAAATATAACAATTTGTCCTTTAGCTTTAGCATGCAGCATTCTGAAACTGGGAACTTTTTTTGTGGGGGGTTGTGGTTGGGGGTCCTTTGGGCAGAGAATAGGGAAGTGAAGGCGGAAGAAAAACCCAGAGTAAAAAGATTGGAAAGGTTTGTGTATTTTTTTTTTTTTTAAACAATATTTTACTAATACATTATTAGTAATTGTTGTAATTAACAATAACAAATATCAATACATTCTGTATAAGCGGAGTTCATGATCAGTTCATGTTAAGCAATGTTTATTTAAAAAAAAAAAAAAAAAAAAAAGAAAGAAAAGGATTACAATTGAAAGTGAACAGATCATAAAAGTCCTTTAACTTTTTCGTCTTTTGAAGCTTTGCATTCTGATATCGGGACTTTTATTTTGAAAAGAAAAAAGACGCGCACCTTTGCAGAGATCGTCGAATTGTCAGTGAAACAGGTGCTTTTCTAACGGAGCAAGAGGAAAAAAGGGAAGAACAAAAGTGATCAAAGAAATGGAAAGGTTTGTGTTTATTCTTTAACTCGTTTTATTTATGTTTTTTTTTTTCTTTTCTTTTTTATTTATATATATATATATATTTATTTTTTTTTTTTTTTGCATTACGGACGTTCAAAAAGCTTTTCTCCGACAGCCTATAGGTGTTAACTAACTTCGTGTAAAATGAGCAAAATTAATACATTTCTTTCAACTTTGATGTCTAACATTGACGTTGTAACAACACAGTTGTTAATTAACTTCGTGTCAGTGACCGCGGTGCGACTTTAATCTAAAATGTTCACTAAAATGTTTACTACTCTGTGTAAGTGACTCAGCGTTTTTGTCCGTTTTAATGACCGACGTGTTTTCTGGCCCAACTTTTTATTTGGTGGCCTTAACTACTATTTACTGACAAGAAATAAATGGACACAAACCATAAGTAAAAAAAATAAATAAAAAACAAGTACAATGTACTAGTTTTCGTCACATTGTATTGGTAAACATTTATTTATTTATTTTTTTCAGCTATTGGGGGTGGGGGATGGTGTTTGAGGTTTAAGGGATGGGCCAACAGCGTAATAATAAATGTAATTACAAAAATGAAATATAGCTGCAATCAGCAATTAATTGTGTTTCAAGGACTTCATGCCAACTATACGGTGTTTAGAAGTTTCTGCTTTGTGCATGCAATATATAATAATAATAATAATAATAATAATAATCCTAAAAAAAATAACAACAGTATATGGTCACTTCGCTGCTGAACCCCTGATTACAGATGTAATTGGGTGACAATCGTGTCACTTTTATGTTCTTTGGTCATACATTTTTAAAAGACATACGATTTTGGGCAAATTCCTCTTTCTTTGTCAAACTAACAATAAAACCACCTTAAACAACAACAACAACAAAAGAAAAACTATTACCTTTCTTTTAAGATTTTTTCATACATTTCAACCTCCTTATAAGTGTCCGAATCACTGTTTTCTCGACAACAACAACAACAACAACAAAATGTACGCATGCAAGTTCATTAATATCTACGTTGCGACTAGACGTTTAGATCACCATAATATAAAGTGTGAATAGTTTTCTTTTATTTTGGATGTTTAATATCTAATCGAATCGTTTTAATGAGAGTATCGTTCTTTCTATTTTTATTATTTTATTTTATTTTTTTCTTTTTTTTTCTGTCTTGTTTTTTTTTTTTTTTTTGTAATGTATTGTATCGTGTTTTTCTCTCAAAGGTTGGTTGTCCACTGCCTGGCGTGTAAGGAGCTGCAGGACGACATCCACGAGCATCTGGCCAGCGGGTGTCTGACTGACGGCACACCGGCTGAAAGGGCCGCGGCTGCGGATCAAGCCCAGGCTTCCGCCAGAGACTGGGCGCGGAACGCCCGGGTTTGGGACTTCAAACAAATATGTGGGCTACTGCCGGACAGGGATTGCCAGGTGGCAATGGTGAAGGAGCTCCTTCGGCTAGGCTTCCTCATCAGGAACCAGCCGGACCTCAGGGAAGAAGCTCCTTCTACATCGGCCGGCCCTTCCACCTCCACCGCTGCTGTCGTCCCATCTGGTCAGCGCAAAAAGTAAGTGCAGCAAAGCATTGTTTGCAGTGCGACTTTATCGTGTCAAAATAAAGTTTGGTAATAGCAACATTATTGTCGGCATGCACCCGTCTTGTCTCACGTAATCTTAAGGGTGGGCGTCTTTAGTATCCTGTCTGTTTTGACCCCTTTCATCCAAACAGGCGTTCTACTGGCTGTCTTTATGAATGTAAGGCCATTTTGCGGGTGGCCAAAGAGGACGCGGATAGAATACGTGGGGACCTGGAGTTGGGCCGCAGTATTTCGCGAAGAGACAAGACCGTGTACCGTTATTACTGTGAGGCGGTCCTCGTCTACAATCATGTGCAGGTCCCCATGGCAGTGCAACATCTAACAGTAAGTCCATCCATTCTGACCAGTTTACACTTTCACAAATTAACTCACACGCACATACTCTAGCTCCCACACGCACACACACACACACACTCGCTCACTCACTCACTCAGGTTTGTTTTGCTATCCAAGTGAGGACATTCCATGGGCGTAATGTTTTTTTTACTGTACAAACTGTATATCGGCCTTACACTGCACCTAGTCTAAACCTACCCATGACAGTAAACATTGTGCATTTTTACATTTTGAATTTGTTTTTAAAGCTATTTCAAAAATGAGGACGCACGCAATGTCATGTTTACGTCGTAATGGTCGTGCCATTATACAAATTGTGTCCTCATGAATCACAAAAACAAGCACACACGCTCGCTCATGCAAAAAAAATAATAATAAAAAAAATCACTCACAAACTCACTCAAAGCCAAACAACCAACCAACCAACCAACCAACCAACCAACCACTCACTCACTCACTCACTCACTCACTCACTCACTCACTCACTCACTCACTCCTTTTTAATGACACCTTTGATGTTTTTTTTAATGACACCTTTGATGTTTCCCAGGATGCGGATTGGGTGGGCCGTGCCACCCACAGGAGCAGAGTGGTCCTCCGGAGTCGCCAGAAAGACACTGGCAATCTCAATATAGCGCTGACTCTGGACGAGGAATTTGTAAGTTTCACTAAGACATTAACTGTAGTAGATTGCTTACTACACCATGTTTACATTTAGGTATGTACAGTTAGGTGTAATTTGCTCCGACACATTTCCCCATGCTTGGGTCACTTCTGCAGAACTCTTCACAAAGCTCTCCCAACCGACATTTCATCTTGGCACAGCACTTCACATACATTTTTGATGTCCAAGTGCAAAAATAATTCACGTAAAAACCGAAAGATGTCGTCATCTAATGCACTTTGGCATGGCACTGATAAATGGTCCACAGTTTAGCCCAAAACAGTTTTCTGCTGTGCTCACTTTGTGGATAGTTTTGACAAAGTGACCCTGATAAATGTGTGACCTAGCGATTGGGAGAAAGGTAGAGAGAAAACAAAAAAAAAAAACAAAAAAAAAAGTGTAATAACCCGTATGGACCCTTTTTTCATAGATGCTGCAGACCTACTTTGGGAAGATCAGACACCAGAGTCTCCGACCCCTGGAAGGATGCAGCAAGCTATTCGTCTCCGGTTCCGGTCAGGCCGTGCACAGCGTCTCCCAAGACATGTATAACTTTCATGCCATGTAAATACCTGCACAGACACCTCCACGCGCACATGTGTGAATACATACTCTCGGTTGCATCTTGTCAGTAAGAGTAATTTCACGATTAACATTTCCTTTTATACTGTATTTTTACAGGTACAACCTGGAGACGTCGACGAGCCTCGACGTTCGGAGGGCCGTCAGAGTGGCGGCTAAACGGCTCACCACACAGCAGCAGCACACCCTCGACGCCTACCTTGGCCTCTGCGATGGCGAGGTCCGCGACGAGGACCTGGTTGACGCGGCCGAGCTGCTGCACTCCTTGGCCGTGTAAGTGTCTCTTCGTTTACCTAGGACATAGCACAAACCGTTTGCCCAGCGTATTAACATCTTGTCCACGTTTATCATGTAATGGTGTAAACTTTGTTTTCCTCACCTATACAGGATGCCTTCTGATGAGGGGACGCCGGTTGCGCCCCAACGGCGGTGTTTCACCGAGTTCCTCTCCACATTTCCCGTCTCCCTTCAAGGCCAGCCACCGTCAAAGGTGCAGCGCACCAGCAGGGGTTTCCCGGGAGACCGGTCATATTATGACAAGTGGCGCCTGTCCCAGTATGACCTCAGGAGAGCGCACCTTCTCGGTAAGTCTCCAAAACAGTCAATACAGCGTTGGCCCCCGCCAACTGTACATTAACTCACAGTGACAAACGACACGCACGAGTAAAGTCTTGTCATTTTGCCTTTCAGGATACTTTGGCACGCACAGACCTTCGGCCGGAAAAGTGGCGCGGCTCATTTCCCGCGAGGGGTGGAGCGGCAATTGCCCGCAACCGCATCAGATAGTGGAGGCTTGGAAACCGCCCTCGCGAAGCCGGGTGGAGACCAACCCTCTTATAATCCGCCACGTCACCGAGCAGTCCTGGACAGGCATCGCCATTAAGGACTTTGGCCCACCGAAAGGGTTTGGTAAGGACACCTTTTAGTTAGGGATGCAACGATACCACCGAGACCGAGTCCGATACTTTCATCTTTGGTACTCGCCGTATATTTACTGTGCGCGCTTCTGCCACTTTCATTATTCATTGTATTGCTCTCTCATATTTTATATTTTATTTGTGTTATAGCACCGCACTAATGTACTAATCTGGTAACAGTTCATGTCTTACTTGCATGCTCAATTTAGTTTTAATCCAAATGACGCTGTGCTGAGTGAACCATCAACAGCAATCGAGAGCATGCAACACTAGTGTGCTGTCTCCCTCAATCTTTGAGTTTTTCAAAATGTTTCAGCTCGTGCACCACAGCTATGCAGGCGTTACTATACTTCGTTTGATATTTCAATAATTAGATACACTTCATTTTAAATGTAAATTGGTACATCCCTACTTTTAGCTTTTATTTATTTATTTTTTTTGAAGGCCATAAAATACAAATACAATTGTACCACAGCCATTAAATTTTTTTTCCCCGCATTACAGGAGTCATCGCGACCCAGCACTATTCAAAGGGGGACGTGGTCTGCGACTACCACGGTAGGATCATCACGGCCACGGAAGGGAAAGCCATCCTGAGCCGCCTTCGTGATGAGGCAGGCTACCTATTCTTTTTCGACTCGCCCAGTGGAAAAATGTGCGTGGATGCACAAACGTTCCCCTGCGCGTGCCACCCTGAAAAAGACACGTACGGCCGTCGAATAAACCACTCCGGCAAGTCCTCGAACCTCAAGCCCTTTCGGTGCGAATTAAAGCTTGGCGACAACGTCAGGGACGTCATCCTTTTTAGGGCCACGCGTGACATCCCCGTGGACACTGAACTTTTTTTTGATTATGGAGTCAATCGTAAGTCATTTCGTGGGGAAGGCCTGGAACTGGAATGGCTAGATGACTAGGCAACTCTAGCACAAGCTTCTGTTTCTTTCTTTCTTTCTTTCTTTCTTTCTTTCTTTCTTTCTTTCTTTCTTTCTTTCTCTTTCTCTTTCTTTCTTTCTTTATCTTTCTTTCTTTCTTTTTCTTTCTTTCTTTATCTTTCTTTCTCTTAAAAAAATGTCCCATTTTTATTTTTATGTCACTTACAAAATATCCAAACATTGTCTGTCTGGAGTCTTTCATCTGCTGGTTGTCCAAGAAAAATGAACCCTAACGTTATCCCTCCCCCTATTGAACTCTGCATTGATTATGACAGCACTTCCACCTTATGTGCAGGAGACGTATTTCCAGTAGTGACAGTGGTTGTGCTGTGTGAAGAGGGTGGTCCAGTGAGAAACATCTGCACAGCCAACCCATCAATGCTGCTCTGGAAATGCTGCTCTTTTTTATTTTTTATAAAGTCCCCCATAGAATCCTATCTATCCCTCATTCCACAGACAGGTTTTTTTTGTGTGTGTGTGTTCATTTTATAGTTATGTAATATAGTAGTTTATTTTATAGGTCTGTTATATATAGTTATTTATTTTATAGGTCTGTTATTTATATAGTTATGTATTTTATAGTTCTGTTATATAGTTTTTTGTTTTATAGTTTTCTAATGTTTAAATTGTTAATTATGTATTTTGTATGATGTTATTTTGTAAAATGTTTGTGTTTTTCAAATAAAACTGTTACCCATCTCTAAAGTTGTCTGACTGTTCTCTATACATTTTTTTTTAATTTGAGATGTCATGCATTAGTATATACAAACAAATTACTTTTTGTGTATACAGGAAGTGAGCCCCCCACCCCCCTGAGTCCAGTTCTCATGCTCCATAGGCCCTTAACACTGCAACAGAAAACAATTTTTTTTTACAGAAAACAATTTAAAAATGAATGCAATGTTTATTCACAAACTCAAATAGATAGATAGATAGATAGATAGATAGATAGATAGATAGATAGATAGATAGATAGATAGACAGACAGACAGACAGACAGACAGACAGACAGTTTTTTTTATCAGTTACGGGGTCAAAGGTCAGTTTTCTATTCCTAGGGATGTATAGATGGTTTTAAACTTTTGGTGGTTTGTGTTAGAGTTGATTTTGGGTGGTGTTTGTTTG
>JAKJNB010000035.1:0-67500 GCA_022829085.1 Abramis brama
GAATGGTCTCTACACCGCCAGACGGTACAAACGCTTTGGCGTCGTTTCGGCGAAGCGGAGATCGACCTCTTCGCCGCGAGCGAGAACGCTCAGTGCCAGAGGTTTTTCTCAAAACACGAGGACGCGCTGGCCCAGACCTGGCCCAGCGTTCCGCTGTATGCGTTCCCACCGATCTCGATGCTGCCTCAAGTGCTAGCGAGGATCAGGGAGGCGAACTGCGCGGTGCTCCTCATAGCTCCGCGCTGGGAAAACCAGCCGTGGTTCCCCGAGCTAATGAGACTGGCGGACACAGCCCCATGGCCGATTCCGGTGAGGAGAGACCTTCTCTCTCAAGCCCGAGGATCGATTCTGCATCCCCATCCAGAGCACTGGTCTCTGCATGCGTGGGAGATCAACGGATATTCGTTGATCTGCCAGAAGGGGTAATTAACACGATCACGCAGTCCAGAGCCCCCTCGACGAGGCGGCTCTATGCGTCTAAATGGTCGGTGTTTAGCAGATGGTGTGTGGAAAAGGGTTCTAATGCTCAGTCCTGTGGAGTCCCACAGGTGTTAAACTTCCTTCAAGAGATGTTGGACGCGGGCAGGTCCCCCTCCACGCTCAAGGTGTACGTCGCGGCCATAGCAGCGTTCGCCGAATCGGCGCGCGGCCGCTCGCTGGGCAGGAACGAACTTATTACCCGCTTTCTGCGCGGGGCCAGGAGGATGAACCCTCCTCGGCCCCCGTCAGTCCCTATTTGGGACCTGTCTCTGGTCCTAGAGTCCCTAAAAGTGCATCCCTTCGAGCCTTTGGACTCTGTGGAGTTGAAATACTTGACGCTTAAAACCGTTTTTCTGCTAGCTCTGGCTTCAGTCAAACGAGTGGGTGATTTGCATGCGCTGTCCGTCAGCGCGTCGTGCCTCGAGTTTGGACCTAACGACTCGTTAGCCATTCTCAAACCAAAGCACGGTTATGTCCCCAAAGTGTTAGGTACTCCCTTTAGGGCTCAAGTCATTACCCTATCGGCCCTGCCGTCATCCGGCAGCGAGGAGGGTGTTAACCGCCTTTGCCCGGTCAGGGCGTTAAGGTGTTATGTCATGCGTTCTGCAGCCTTCAGGCTCTCAGAGCAGCTTTTCGTCTCGTTTGGAGGGCGCGCTAAGGGTCGCGCCGCCTCGAAACAGACGCTATCCAGATGGATAGTGGATGCTATTGCAGCAGCATATGCATCAAAAGACCTGCAATGTCCGTTGGGCATACGGGCTCATTCCACCAGAGGCATGGCCTCATCGTGGGCATGGTCCAGCGGGATTTCCATTCATGACATTTGTATGGCGGCGGGCTGGGCATCCCCCTCTACATTTGTTAGGTTTTATAACCTGGAAGTTCCCGCCCTGCAGGCTAAACTTCTGTCAGTCTAGTCGTGTGCATGTCCTGCTCATGTGCGCAGGCTGTATTATCGATTAGCTTGTCTGTTGAGCTGCACGCTCAGGATATCAGTATGCATAGACCGGCCGTGCCGTTCTTGTGTTCCCTAGGTCTGCTTATGAACATGTGTTGGCCCGCACCGCTGGCCACCTGTCATTTCACCTCTATGCTTTTCATAAAGAGTCTTATGTGATCGTTAGGCGCGCACGGCGTGGACAAGGGGTTCCCGCAGCGTAAGCAAGCTTACGCAATACGAGAGAACCTCTCGTAAGAGAACGATACTTGGTTACTCACGTAACCTCGGTTCTCTCTAGAGAGGGAACGAGTATTGCGTTCCCTGCCGTGCTTAAAGCCTATAGCTCGTGTCGCTTCATTCGACAGAAAACAGAGAATATAGCCTACGAGCCTTCCTTATATACGCTCTGACGCCGCCCATTCTGGCGGGCTGTGACGCGCGAGGGCGCGCGCGCCCTCATTGGGCGTGACGTCACGCCAGGCTCACTGGTAGGCTTAAGCAGTTGCCGCGCGGCAGCCAATGAGCGTGCAGTATGCCGCTCTAGCTCAGCTGCCGCAGCTGCACTGCGTTGACAAAATATGAATTAAGGATAATTTTGGCTTCAGTATCTCGAGAAAAGAAGACTTTCCCGCAGCGTAAGCAAGCTTACGCAATACTCGTTCCCTCTCTAGAGAGAACCGAGGTTACGTGAGTAACCAAGTATCGTTTTCTGCCGCAAACGCGGTGGTGGTTCAAGAGAATCCATGTATCTTTCGTTCAGTCGTTTTTTTATTTAATATTAAGAGTAGAAAAATGAGAAAACAGCTTGAGTATTAGATTTCTAATATAATAGCCTAAATAGTCCGCTGCAGCAGTTGCATGGAGCTTACAAAATGCGTGTATTGCAACTATAGGCTACATTTAATTTTCTCATCAAACAACTAGACTAAGGAATGGCTCGGTACAACAGAAGAGCCTAGAAAGGGCTTTTTCTCTGTGTAGACCAGCAGTTGGTCTGAATTTGCTATAACCTATAGCCTATTTTCTGGACTGTATAGGCTAAGTCACGTTTTATCATGAAACACGCTGTGATTTATTCCAAAGTGACTCAGGCATTTAACGTTAAATAATCTAAATGTTGACTTTCAAAAGTAGGCGCGCCAAGAAGGCTATTCTCTGTATTTTGGTTCATTTTTGATGTGCGCCAGAAAGATCTAAAGAGACCGAGACGCGCTAAAGCAGCGCATCATGTTGTTTTATTTATTTTTCAATGACATGATATTTTGTAGTCATTTTGAATACACAAATAAAAATACACATTTTACTGTTTCGAATGATACTCTGAAATAACAGAGTATTACGTTATTTTCCAGCAGTGGAACAAATCCAAGAGATGGCGCTCGCGCATCGCGCTCTCACACAACATAGTAGGCTATCAGTTCTGGCATTGCTTCATATCGCAGACTGCTCATTATCAAAATGAAACACAGTCAACCAAACATATAAAAAGTTATTCTGCCTAATTTAATTGGTCTGCGTACAATATAAAGGGCAAGCTGTGCCGCACACAGTCCTACTTGTTATTCCAAACATTTCCCTTGCTGTGAAGACGCTGATTTAGCCTATACGTGTATTTTGGGACTCGACTGAAGTATGAAGCCTTCTTTATATTAATAGTTAGCATCCACATGTTACATTGCAAATATGAAAACATTTGACTGAATGAGAGATGCGCGACCGTTTCGATTTAAATAAATTTGTTTAGGCTTGGCGTTTAAAATAGGCTAAATGTTGTTTGTAATAAAGGGCACAGTATAGGCTATTTTTATAGTCTATGTAGCCTATATTTTTTTATTATACATGGCTACTTATTTTTCATTCTTGTTGTTTTCTGCATTCATTTGTCATACAGTAAGGGAAAGTAAAATAGGCAACACATAGCCTACATGTTAATAGTGTTTATCATGTAAATGTTGTATTTTATTTAGCCTACAGGTCTTTTACACTATTGCGGAATAGGCTAATATTAAAATGTTTTGTTTTTTTATGACGCGTTTCTCTCTCAACATGATCCGGTGTGACTTGCGCTCATGTGCATGCGACTTATTTTCTGGCAAATACGGTCAGTTAAAAAATGTTGCTGTATTATTACAAAATGCATAGAGTGGAGACCATTCGGGCAAAAAACAACAACAAACAAACATATTGTGTTCATTACCCCCACCCACATTTGGGCTTAATCACTGTTATTATTAGGAAATGTATTTAGGTGTAGACAAAATCAGTTATGTTTATTTATAAATATGAACGTACCTTGCATCTCGGACACTAGCCGTTAGTCTACTTCTTTGGCCTATTTTTTTTAGCTGGCCATTTCTCAAAATCTGTGTGGAAAAGCTGTGGAGTGCGGAGAGAACGCACAATGGCTTTGCTTTGGAAGTTTTTTTTTTGGAAGTTTAGTTGCCAGAGAAAATAACACACCGTTTTGTTTAACATCAATTGATACTCAATATTAATTAAATAAATACATATAATGTCAGAGAATGCACAAAGCGCATCCTTTTCAGATGTAAATTATAATACATTTTAATAAAACACACAAGGCCTACATCATAAAACTCAGAAGATTATGTATTTTAATATATTATATTATAATACAAATAAAAAGGCGTCATACTTCAGTCGAGTCCCAAAATACACGTATAGGCTAAATCAGCGTATTTACAGCAAGGGAAATGTTTGGAATAACAAGTAGGACTGTGTGCAGCACAGCTTGCCCTTTATATTGTACAGCAGACCAATTAAATTAGGCAGAATGACTTTTTATATGTTTGGTTGACTGTGTTTCATTTTGATAATGAGCAGTCTGCGATATGAAGCAACGCCAGAACTGATACTATGTTGTGTGAGAACGCGATCACTTGGATTTGTTCACTTGGATTTGTTCCACTGCTGGGAAATAACTTAATACTCTGTTATTTATAGTCATACAGATAATATGACATCATTCGAAACAGTAAAATGTATATTTTTATTTGTGTATTCAAAATGACTACAAAATATCATGTCATTGAAAAATAAATAAAACAACATGATGCGCTGCTTTAGCGCGTCTCTGTCTCTTTAGATCTTTCTGGCGCACATCAAAAATGAACCAAAATACAGAGAATAGCCTTCTTGGCGCGCCTACTTTTGAAAGTCAGCATTTAGATTATTTAACGTTAAATGCCTGAGTCACTTTGGAATAAATCACAGCCTGTTTCATGATAAAACGTGACTTAGCCTATACAGTCCAGAAAATATGCTATAGGTTATAGCAAATTCAGACCAACTGCTGGTCTACACAGAGAAAAAGCCCTTTCTAGGCTCTTCTGTTGTACCGAGCCATTCGTTAGTCTAGTTGTTTGATGAGAAAATTAAATGAAGCCTATAGTTGCAATACACGCGTTTTGTAAGCTCCGTGCAACTGCTGCAGCGGACTATTAGGCTATTATATTAGAAATCTAATACTCAAGCTGTTTTCTCATTTTTCTAATTTTTCTACTCTTAATATTAAATAAAAAAACGACTGAACGAAAGATACATGGTTTCTCTTGAACCACCACCGCGTTTGCGGCAGAAAACTACTGCAGTGCAGCCAAAATGCTCTGTTCGACTTATCTGAGATCCTTTACTCTTCCCTGTGGATGACCTGTGACCTACTTTCTGTAAGATCAGAATTTTTTAACTTGAATTTTTTAACTTGAATTTTAGAAAACTGAATTTGAAGTTCCGAATTTCTTCATCTTGAAAACTTGAATCTGTATTTTTTTAAACTGAATATTTGCAGTATACGAATTCAGAACAAAAAAACTAGCTGTTTGAAAATACATGTCTATAAAATTCAGCCATAAAAACATTTCAATTTGTTAAATTTCAAATGTTCAATATTCGTTTAAAAAAAATCAAATTCAGAACTATTTAAACTACCACCTAAAATTCAATTTTGTTAGATTTCACTTGTAAATAATTCAAATTTACACAATTCAAATTCAAATCATATTGTCATATTTTAAGCTCCATATATTTTAAGCTCCATAATTTGTGAGAAAGAATTTTTTTCCAGTTAAGGTTAACAAACAAATTATTCCAAAAGGAAATAACAGGTGGAACAGAAATCAAATTCTTAAGAAATAAAGATCTTATTTTATAGTTTTTAGCTTTCGACTGAGAAAAACAAATTTGACCAACAGGAGTATCACAAGGTTTGGAGAGGATGTAGTAGATAGTGGGGAGGAGTAATTACAGTTTTTAAAAAGCATACATAAACCAGAGGGAATAGCACCCATTACTGTAGCAAATTATTTTGGGGTTACTGCATTTGGTATTCGGAAAGAAATTCTGAATATCTGAACAAAAGACCTTGTTTATTAAACAACTGCTCCACCAAAAATAATCCATTACTGAACCAATTATCATAAAATAGAGACTTATTCTTGAATAAAATGTTCTTATTGTTCCAAATAAAACATCTCTGTGGTGAAAAGTTATGTTTATAAATTAGTGCCCATGCTAAGAGAACCTGACGATAAAAGTTGGAGAGTTTGATAGGGAGTTTGGATACATCATAATTACACATTAAGAGAAAATGAATGCCACCAAGTTGTGAAAAAACAAGTTGAGGAAAAACATTCCAGACAGAAGATGGTTTGGCTAGGTACTGATTCAGCCAATTAATTTTAAATGTATTGTTGAGGGATAAATAAATAAAATAAAATAAAATTCAAACCACCACTATTATAAGAGTTTAATATGGCTGATTTTCTCATATAATGAGATTTATTTTTCCATAAGAATTTTATTAAAACCTCATTAATTAACCGGTTAGAAATGTGTCCGAGTGCGGTCCGCCTTGCTCTGATGTCATGCTGACATATGTCAAAAAACTCTCGCGAGCACAAGGCGGACGTGTTGGATTCTGCAGTCGGACACAGTTGCTCTCCACTGACTGCGCTGATCAAAAGCACGATGGGAAACGACTTGCTTGACGACAAAGCTTAATGCTCATTGGGTTAAACAACCGTGATGTATTGTTCTCTTTTAATCCGCAAGCATTTTTTATTATGTCCTCGCTCCAATCAACACGTTTAATCGCCTGCAAGCCACTATTCTGAAACGGCCGTGATCCTGTTGGAATCCTATAAAACCTAAGCCCCTTGGTGGAATATCGATTAGTGCAACCGTAAACGCAACAACCAGACATTTTGATGCTGGGAAACCGTTTTGATAAACTTTCGGAGGTGCCAACACGTTAGAGCCAGTGGGGAAAAACACCACTTCCGTTGCCAAAATGCGCGCGCAACTATTTGATCACGTGGGCTGTAAAAGGGTCTATTGGAATGTTCTAAGCATAGGTCAGGGGTCTCCAACACGGGGTGTCCGCCTTGCTCTGATGTCATGCTGACGTATGTCAAAAATCTCTCGCGAGCGCAAGGCGGAAGTGTCGGATTCTGCAGTCGAGCGCAGTTGCTCTCCACCGACTGCGCTGATCAAAAGCATGATGGGAAACGACTTGCTTGACGACACAGCTTAATGCTCATTGGTTTAAACAACTGTGATTGTATTGATCTCTTTTAAAATGTTTGATTTTAAAACTGATATCATGTTTTATGTGTATATGTTATGTGTGAATATTCCCAAACTATCTGACAGTGCGATCTCTTTGGGTTATGCAATTTAATTTTTATAAAAAATAAAATAAAAAATAAAAAAACACAAAGCCTATGTCTGTATTAAAGAAAAAATGATTGATAAACATGTATTTGGAATGGAATTAAATAACAAGTACTTTGGGTGTCTTGTTCAATTTATTTATTTTCATATAAAAGTAACAGAACTTGAATTACATCCAGTTTATTAGCAACACTGTGCACGAGCGTCAATCCCGCGATAGCCTATCCATCTTTGATCTCACAGGTGTCAGATCCAGTACAAGAAGAGAGATTTGTCCGGCTTGCCTGCGCTTTTTTCACTCCTCCTCTCACTGCAGCCGCCTACTCTCGTATACATTTCAGGCGAGGCAAGGCGCATCTCAAACAAGCCTAAAGTCATGTAAGCGCGCAGTTTACTTGCGTTGTCATGGTTACTGGTTTGCATGGAAGCGGGGAAAACTGGTTATTTCAATAAGCTGATATATGTGAGTTATCAGCTTACTGGTGTGTATGTAAACGTGCTCAATGATAACTGCAAATCTACTTGGTTACTATTGTAACCTCAGTTACAATACTGTCGGGTCTATCAGTATAGGGAAATATAACCAGCCAAAGGCGGGTTTTATAATAAAATGTATAAATATAACCGGCCAAAGGCGGGTTTTAAAATAAATGTATATGTGATCGTGCACAGTGACATAATTTGTAGACAAGACCAGACACCGTCGGGGCCTTAATCATACCGAAAATACCCTCTCAGGAAGGTCCCTGGGTACCCGTTTAGGGGCCAGACATGGAGGGCCCATAAGTCGGGTTGCGGATGCCATATCGTCCCGTTGGCCTGTGTGTCTTTTTTCCTCAGCGGAACAGGCCAGGGGACTCTGTCCGATAACTGAACCAGCTCTGGACACCACGACCTGGATTGCCAGAGGGGGGCCACTAGGAGGACTGGGCATCCGCTCTCCTTGACCCGTTTGATGACCTGGGGGATCATTGAAACGGGGGGAAACGCATAAAGGGGGCGGCTGGGCCAGAGATGGGCCGGCGTGTCCCTGTTTTTCGAGAAGAACACTGCGCAGAGGGTGTTGGTTCTCAAGGTGAAAAGGTCGACTTCGTTCGGCCTCGCCGAACACACTCCATATCAGACTGACTGTCTGTGAGTTCAGGGACCACTCGCCTAGGGGAGTGTTGCCCCGTGAGAGCATATCTGGACCCAGATTCTGAATGCCAGGGATATGCGCTGCCCTCAGAGAACTCAGATTGGTCTGTGCCCACAAGAGGAGGTCTCTCGCTATGCGTACAGGTTGCCCGACCTGATGCCGCCCTGGCGATTTATGTAGGCCACCACTGACGTGTTGTCCATGCGGACTAAGACGTGGTGACCTTTGAGGTTTGACAGAAATGCTTTGAGGGCCAAACAAACTGCTTTCATTTCCAGACAGTTGATATGTAAGCTCTGCTCCGTGCTCGACCAGAGGCCGGAGGCAGGCTTGCCCTTGTGCAGCGCTCCCCAACCTAGGTTGGATGCGTCTGTAAAAACCACTTTCCTCCTGGAAACTACTCCCATGGTCACACCCTTGTGGTACCAGTCCTGAGCCCGCCAGGGAATCAGAATCTGTAAACAACCCTGATTCACCATGATGCGCAGGCTGCCTGACTGCCATGCATGGGTTGGCACGCGGCGTTTGAGCCAGTGCTGCAGCGGGCGCATGCGCAGTAATCCCATACGGAGTACTGACGATGCTGCTGCCATGAGACCGAGAAGTTTCTGAAATTTCTTTAGAGGTGCGCGCTCGCCCGCCTTGAATGAGGCTGCTAGCGTTCGCACAGAGAGTGCGCACTCTCATGTAAGCCGCGCTGTCATTGTTATATGACGTCGAGTCATATAGTCATATAGATATAGTCATCGAGTCGATAACTGTGCCCAGAAAGACCACACTCTGACAGGGAGTCAGTTTGCTCTTGGTTACAATGATTTTGAGACCCAGACATTTCAAATGGCCGAGAATCAAATCCCTCTGTGACAGTAGCTCGGTTCTCGACTGGGCCAGCACCAGCCAGTCATCGAGATAATTTAGCACGCACACCCCCTGATGTCTCAGGGGAGAAAGCACTGCATCCATGCACTTCGTGAATGTACGGGGTGCTAGGGATAGACCGAACGACAGAACGGTGTATTGATAAGCCTGACCCTCGAAGGCGAATCTCAAGAATGGCCTGTGACGAGGGTTTATCTGAATGTGAAAGTATGCATCTTTCAGATCCACCGTAAAAAAACAATCCCACGGGCAAACTTGCGTGAGGATATGTTTGGTAGTTAACATTTTGAAAGACCGTCTCATGAGAGCCTTGTTCAAATGTCTCAAATCTAGTATGGGTCTGAGACCGCCGTCTTTTTTCGGGACTAGAAAATAGCGGCTGTAGAAACCCGAGTGTTTTAACGCGGGGGGGGGACTAGCTCTATCGCCCCTTTTGCTAACAGATTCTGTATTTCGGCACGAAGCACGTGACCCGCGTTGCTTCTCACCGAAGTCTCGACAACCGCCTGAAACTTTGGGGGTCTGCGAGCGAATTGGAGCGAGTAGCCTCGCTTTATTGTGTTTATGACCAAACTCGACACATCGGGGATGGCTTGCCAGGCCAATGCCCGTGTGGCTAGGGTTTGACACACAGTTTGGGATGGGCCGCCTAACACAGGGGGACCTGATACCTTTACATTGTGATTTGTGCACATACTGAGTGTTGGACTGACTGTACAGGCTTTTGTCTGGGGGAAGTCAGTGTAACAACTGGGAGGGGGCCGCCTAGTGAAGGGGGACCGTGAACCCATATGTTGTGATTGTGAAACATACGCTTTTTGTGCTTTATGTGGGTCGCCGTGAGAACGGCGTTTGTTTGTAGAGGCGCGCACAGTGCAGCGGGCCTGTTGTCAATAATAAAATCTCCAGCCGCCTGAGTTAGACAGGGAGCTGTGAGAAGTGTCATGGGATTTTGAGCAGTGACTATCTGTGGCGGCGCACGCTTCGTAGCGGGCGCACTGACTGCAGTGATAGTGTGCGGCATGGGTGGCGTGCTTGTAACGGGCCTAATGACTGAACGTTCCTAGCAACCTGTGAGCGGGGGCTGTGGGGGAACATTCATTTCTCACTCTGTTTGAGCTACTGTGAGAACAGCGATAGTTTGCAGCGGTGCACGGTTTAACGGGCCCCTAGACTGCAGCTATAGCTCTGTTAGAATCGTGATTTAACATGACTAGCTGGCCATGCTTCGTCCAATTGCACTCGTGCTGGGTTTAGATGGGGGGGGTCAAACGTTGAGCCCGACCAATCCCTTTCCCGGACTTTGCCAAAGAGGGTGAGTCACGCGGGGGCGGGGGCGGGGCCGGCGTGAACTCGTTCGCATTGGTGAAAAGATTCAATGCAGCCGAGATTAGAACTCGAGTCTCTGGCGCAAGAGTCTCAGATTCCACCACTGAGCCACAGTGGCGGATTGACAGAGAAGAACTCTTATAGTACTTAGAATGGCGGCTTGTTCTTGCAGTGAGAGAGAACGGTTTCAGCGTGGTTGATTCCAGGCATGAAAACCGCGCTGTTATGTCTGAATCACGGAGAAGGTTCTGTGTGATGAACAGAATGTAAGGGAGCGGTAGCTCTCTTGTGTCGTAAAGAGAGATAGCCGCGTGCACATCTGACCGTGCGCTTCTTCCGTCGTTGCTCAATGAGGGAATGAAGTGGGCAAGCGCATAAGAGAACATTTTCAGAGAAAACGAGCTTCTGTGTGACGTGCAAAACAGAGGGCGGGGTAGTTCTCTTGTGTAGTAAAGAGAGCTAGCCGCGCGAACATCTACCCGCGCGTTTTTTCCGTCGAGGCTCGACGAGGGAAGAAACGGGGGGAGCGCGAGAGGCGGTTTGCCATCCCAAAGGAGAGCTAGCCGCGAGTACATGATGTTATAGGCCTCGTGCAGATGCATCCACACGTGGCACAAGAGGAGCGAGGCATTTGGAACAACGCTTGCGCTCTATATAAATCACAATAATAATTGAAAGGATATGCGTCGATGCCGGATGACCACAGGAGAACGGCGACAGGAGAAAAAACGACTTCTGTGTTGAAGGCGTAGTCTGCTGTATGCTGCTGCTCGCTCTGGCTGATAAGGGTTTGTTTCAACGGCGAAGGCTTTCAGAGGATTCAGAGATGTGAAGTTGTCGCTGAAGGAGTAAAATCTGCTAAAATGCCGTTTTTTGGGGACTAATATGGGCTAAGGCCACGCCCCCTTGGCGGGCTCTGACGTGTAATGGCGTGAAGCTAGCTCATTGGCGCACACGCAATTGGATGTGCAGTTGCCGTAGCACAGCCAATGAGTGAGCCAGACACTCACTGTGCTAGCTGTGCACTGCAAAATGCGTTTTACATTATAGGCTTCAGTAAATTGAGGAAAAGGAGTTTCCCCACTGCGTATAGCTACGCAATACAAAGTGACCGTTCGAAAGGGAACCACCTTTCACTGCCTTGAGTCCAGTTGTTTCTATGAATTGCAGCGATCCATTTGCTTCTGTTCGGTAGCTTTCGGCAGTCTGTAAAAATATACCTCAGATTTATTCTCAAATGTAGTTGTACAGTCAATCGCAAAGCTCTTTCCCGTTTAGATATGTCTTGCCTTTTTTCGCGGCATTCACGCTGAAAAATAATAGGCTTGTTTGCGATGCGCCTTGCGTCGCGGAAATGTATGCGAGTAGGCGGCTGCAGTGACGCAATCCAGGGGGAGGAGTTGGATCCAGATCCAACTCCTCCCACCTTACATATACCTAAACCTACCCATCTCCACCCCCTGATCCCTAAACCCACCCCTAAACCTACCAATCTCCACCCCTTAGATCTGGATCCAACTCCGCCCCCTGGATCTCGTGTAGCCTACTGCAGTGAGGTGCTACTGGAAAAAAGCACAGGCAAGCCGGACAGTTCTCTCTTCTTGCAGTGGATCAAAGCAAGATCAAAGATGGATATCGTGGGATTCACGCTCGTGCACAGTGTTGCTAATAAACCGGATGTAATTTAAGTTCTGTTGCTTTTATATGAAAATAAATATAATGAACAAGACACCCAAAGTACTTATTTAATTCCATTCCAAATATGTGTTTATCAATCATTTTTTCTTTAATACAGACATATGTGTTGTTGTTGTTTTTTTGTTTTGTTTTTTAATCAAAAATACATTGCATAACCCATAGAGATCGCACTGTCAGAGAGTTTGGGAATATTCACACATAACGTATACACATAAAACATGATATCAGTTTTAAAATCCAACATTTTAAAAGAGAACAAATGACATGTTAACACGCAAATGACGTAAATTGTATGCTGGCACATTGGAAACCATGGAACTTTACTGGCTGGTGTGGCTATCTTGCAAAAACACAAAGAACAAACAAATCCTGTAAATTGCAGGATTTAATCTAAAATAAAAATTGAACAATATCTTTAAAAATGGACAATGAGCATAAATAAACAGCATACATAATTATTTTATTATTTTTTTAAATAATATTTATATTTTTATATTTTTATAAATAATATTAATATTTTTAGAAATTTTTAGAAATTTGTCTTGGGCTCAAAATTTAGCCACTGCATCACATAAATCATAACAACACATAAAAAATCATAACAACACACAACATTTAAACCAATACATATTCTAACACAATAAATAGCAAGCAACTGTAAACACAATTACATGAATCAGAAAGAGGGAGGGGGTTAATAGACCACTTACTGATATTTAGTTTTTCCTCAATCAAACTTCTTCAAATGAATAGTTGCTCTCAAAACAATTAACACAACACACTAAAAACACCCTTCTGTTGATGAAACAGTTCAGTATTCACTGCACAATGAAGCACTGCAGTCTATTAATGCATTTATTAAAAGTAAATGTAGTATCATCATATTCAGCTATAGACACATGAAAATGCATGTTTTTATATTTTAATAATTAATCTAGTGCCTTGGATTGTTTTTGTTTTTTGGAGGTTACACCCTGTGTAGCACTTTTTGCCTTGTATGAAAATACATGTTTTTCATGAAGTTATTTCTGAACCTGATTGATCACGCCACTAATTTACATCTGCCTATAATTTTGTCTACATCAGAAAATATATACTTATGGATATCATTATGAATGTTGAATCCATAGTTCTTCTCAACATCTCCACAGGCCTCTTTCATTATTGGTGGTGTTGTTTAACAAAGGCATGCTCTTATTCCATTGAAAACAAACTTGGTCATCCACCACAACGTTCTTGAACTTCAATTCTGAAAGAAGTTTGGAAATTTATAGAACTTGCCACTTTAACACTAACTACCGGAATTCTACTATAATGAGCGGTCATTCTGACCATTCATATAGACTGTACCAAATTTTGTTATGTCATACATTCTAAGCTTCTATTGTGGTTTTGAAATGATATGTAGCCTACATGAAAATACTGTTTGGAGAAATGTTAAATTATCCTTACACAATTTCTATTGTGATTGTGAAAATGGTCATGACTTTCAGGGCTTGAACAGTTATAGCTAACTTACTAAATATTAAATGCCTATATTCTGAAAAGACATTGTTCAACATGTATTTTCACATTAAAAACTGCTATTTACAAGCCTTAGGTTCTGTGTGTTTGAGCAAGAGCACCAAACCAGTAGCCTAGGGTGTATACCAGAGTTTTTATACCATAAGCATGTACTGAAACGGTATTTTACAATGTTAAACCAATTCCAGGAAGCCATGTTAAAGAACCCCTGCACCCGGATTTTGTGCCCACAATATTTCCTCACCGTACTGTGGCAGACCCAAACCAGAAATTAAATAGGTAGGCCTATAAACACGCCAGGAAACGTGAGCAGACGTGTCACCCCTTCTCAAACGCAAGGTGGCAAAAACGACTGCTGTGAGCTCATATCTACCTACAAGTAAGTTTAATGACATGCACTCATTGAGATTGTATTAAGATGGTCAGGCTAAAGCTGGATTGGGGTTAGATGTGTGGGCTAAAGCAACTTCTTCTTCTCGTTAGTTTTCGATGAAGACCATTGCCCAGTTGACAACGATGATGCTGACGATGTCCCTGATGAAATGCGTGAGTCAAGGAACTGCCTGTCATCTTATTCTTTGGAGGAAAATGATGGAAAGTGCCGACAGATGACTGGACTCAGCTGGACGATGTTTTTGAGCCTATTTACATTTCTTAACCAGTTCGTGAAGAGGCGAGGCTACATCTCCCTTCCACCGCAGGACCAGCTGTTTATTACACTGATAAAACTACATCAAAACCCATCCTTTTTTTTCCGTCACGTTCTGAAAATGCCTCAAACAACTGTCAGGCAAATTTTTATCCGATGGCTTGACCTGATGTATGGGAAAATGTCCTTTTTAGTTCACTGGCCTGATAGGGAATGTTTTTCAATGATACCTCCAGAAATGAAGGCCCAGTTCCCACGACTGAAATCAGGACAGAGTACCCCAGCAACCTTAAAGCTAGGTGAGTGTCACAAGAAATGTCTTTACACACTCTCACATCCCATATTGAAATAAAAGGCTAGATGTCACTGCTATTATGTATCCTTTCTTAGAGCAAAATCATACTCTAACTACAAGAAATGGACAACAGTGAAAAATTTAATAGCATGCAGTCCATCTGGCAGCATTACATTTTTGTCAAATGGATGGGGAGGAAGGGCCTCTGATGTGTATATTGTTCGACAGTCAGGATTCCTGTCCTCAGTGTACCATTCTCCAGGTGATCAGGTAAAATTGGAATTGCGTGTATCTCAGCTAAACACATTCATGTCATTTGATTAGGGTGTCAATGTCACCACCCTCTGGTGAGAAAGCAGAGCAAAGTAGATACAATGCAATATTATGGTGGATTTTTTTAATCTCTAGATATTGGCAGACTGGGGGTTTACACTCCAGGATGACTTTGCCCTCCTCGGTGTCGAGCTGCTAACACCATCATTCACAAAAGGGAGGAAACAGTTACCTGGGAGAGAGGTGGACATGTCTCGTAGGAAGTCAAACATCCGGATTCATATTGGTAAGTAAAACTAGATTATTGTAATGCCGTTTTATTTGAAAAGTCAATTTAGAAAAGCGCTCCTTTTTTATTGTTGTCGTCCTTACAGAGCGGGTGATTGGTGTGCTGAAAGGTCGCTTTCACATCCTTGACGGTCCACTCCCTCGCTGTCTGGTTCAGTCTGCACGGGACAAAAACCAAGGGCAAGCAACAGTTGACAAACTTGTAAATGTTTGTGCAGCACTTGTAAACATGGCACAAAGTATTATTAAATAAATACTAAAATATGTTCAATAGTGTCTCTATTTTTTTTTTTATAGATTTTTAAAAAAAGATTATTATTTTTCTCACCTCACTTTGTAGCACTATTGTCATCAATCGTGGGTGGATGTGTTTTGCCCAAAATCTGCTGATCATGTCCACCATTCCGTGAATGAATTCATCATCTTTTAAGATTCTAAAGATGGTGGTCTGCTGTGGGGTCCAAGTAACAAAGTCTGCATACTGTGCTGCACACACAAACATTTGCAGCTGAACCTTTGGCAAGGAGGAAGGGAGAAAGGAAGTATTATTAAAATGTGCCTACAGTATTTGTTAAAGAATGTCACAATTCTGTTGACAGCTACTGATTTCTTTGTGTATAGCTTTGCCTTTGCAGAGTAAACTGTACCTGAGTGTAGTAAGCATGGTTGGGCTTCAAAGAAAACAATGTGGAAAGGTGCCCTTTCTCATCATCTGTCCAGCTAACTGACTGCTGACCTGCCCACTTATACGGACACTTTGCCTCCACCACACCCTTGCCGCAACAATCGCATGACACATAGGCATCACATGATACACCAAAGTATGGTCTTTCATGGCTGATTCTAAAGCCTGATCTGTCCACTCTTAATCCTTCATGCACTTTGCATACATCTTCAGTTACCAATATGTTGGTAGATAATTGGTCAGTGGCTTAAGGTAAGGACTATTTATGTTTTTAGCCTCTGACATGATTGTTCTGATTACAGTGTTTGAGGGTTTCTCTTGATTAGTGTGAAGAACAGTGTGAGCAAACGAGCTGGTGATTCTTCCTACTCGGTGCCTGCACCAGGCCTTACAGGCTGCCTGCATTACAGTCTCTGCCTCCACTCTGTCTGCCTCTTCCTTGGTAAAGGTTAGTGTTTCAAACCACGAGGAGTGGTGTGGTGTGGAGCCTGCATATTTACTGAAAGTACTCAGCACCACAGGACATTCACCTGTCTCGTGTAGCATTTGTAAAAATTGTGCCTGTTGGCTTGCTGAGGCTTTGGGGATGGGTCTTTTGACCTTACCTATGACTCTCCTGCCTCTGCCTCCAAAATCTATTGAGCGGATTTCTGATGGCTCAACTTTTTTTGTAGAAACAGCGTTCCATTGGCAGGCTATACTGGTACTTACATTGGTGGTGATGCCCAGGCGGACTGAGGCTTCCAATTTATACAGAACTGCACCCACATGGGAACAGCTTTCCCCTAGTCTTGGGTAAAAAAAAAGACAGTGTCAATTCCACGAAAACGTGAGCACAAGTCAACCACTACAGTATGGATCTCTTACCCTGCCATGCAGTCGCAGTGAGCTGCTCTAACTTTGCCACTATTTTCCACAGCTACCCATGTGTTGTGGGGCTTGTTAGTCACCCTCCAAGAAGGTTTAACACTGCTTTTAAAAACAAAGCACTTGTCTGTTTTTATGTGTAAAACAGCCTGGACCCAACCACTGACGAAAAACTTATGGGCCTCCAGGGACCTTTTGTTTTTCATTGTTTCCGATGTGTACAGGCCTGTCAGACACAAACAGTGACATTGTTTATCATTTCTGGCTATAGTGGTGTCTGCTAAGATTAGCACTAGGCCTATATGACTTTTCGACGACCACTTCTCTGGGCTACATGTAACAACACGAACGGCAGTAGATCAAGCCTTCTAGGCTAGATAGGATAGCGTAATATCACAACATCCACTTTGACAGCTCCATACATACATAGGTCCCATACATATTTTGCCGTACACTGTAAACCTTTTTACAACTTTCAAAGTCCTAGCACTTTCTAGACACAAGCAGAAACCAGCCAAGTCCACTTTAGTCCTAGCCTGCCACTATTTCAACAGTAAAATCAGTTAACAGCCAAGGTAGCGTGCCTAGTGAGAGCTAATCACGTAGCTGCTAGCAGCTTCGTCTTTCTAACTAGTATAGCTAGTCGACAACAAAACTATGTCAATAGCTTAAATCAAGTGAAATATGATCCAAGTAAACCACCGACTCCTCTTGACATGGCCTCATCGTCTAGTTTGTCATACTGTGAGTGTGTTAATGACAAAAAAAATAGGCTACTTACTTGGTGATTCCACGAGATAGTGGTAGATGTCTGAATAGTCCATATTTGGCCACTGCGTGGGGTCATTAATCCAGTTTTCGACCATTTCAAAGGGACACCTCTGTAACCCCGTATCCAGTAGTTTCTTTAAATACCGCTCACGGTCCTCGGCCGGCAAAGAGAGTGTGTATGTGTGTGCCATTTTTGCTATCAAGAAACTTTGCAGATCTAGAGGGAGTTCTGTTCTCAGGGGAATCTGTTTGTCTTCCCCAAAAAGGGGCGTTACCCTTCGGTGACGCAAAAGTAGCGTTGTCTCACGACAGTTTCACACGTTTCTGCCTTTTTGGCCTTCCATAGTGGAGAGCAACTGTGCGCGACTGCAGAATCCGACACGTCCGCCTATTTATTATGTCTATGTGGCGGACCGCACTCGGACACATTTCTAACAGGCATCTCGCGCTGATCACCGGTGATCGATTTTGTGCAGATTTTGCTAATCTCAAACAAGCCTATTGCTGCAAAGTCTTTTTGTCATTCAGGGCAGTGGGCGTGACCTGACCGCAGTCACTCCAGCTGACGGTGATGTCACGTGCATTCCCTCTATTGGCAGTTGGCAAACCACCTTGGTGCCACCTACTGAACTGGATTGTGGAGCGTTGATGATTAGAGGGGACAAAACTTTACCAACTTTATATTCTTATATAATTGACTGTTTCTTTTAAATAATTTATCAGAGCTATTCTAATATGTCTATTCCTTTGCTTTTTACTCAATAAATAGGCCTAGCCTACTCTAAAGACATGTTGTTCGCACCTTCTTTTTTTTATTTTTGTGTCCAATGTTAGTCGTTCATTATTATATGCTCTATAGTGCAGAAGAACATGCTCTACTGTTTCATACAATCTGCTGTACCTACATAATCCACAAGGATGTTTCTTAATTTTGTATAGATTTCCAGTGAATGCTGTATGTCCGATTCTGATTCTTGTTATTACTGAATCTTCTCGTCTGTTTAACCCAGTTTCATTATTCCATATTCCTACTTCCCCTTGAATACTATATAAATGTCTGCCAAACTTCTCTTTACCCCAAATGTTTTGCCATGATTTTATTAAAGCTTTCTTAAAAATTGATTTTGCTTCTGTTTTGCTGATGCTTATGTCAATTTCTATATTATCCATGTTCAATGAGCTTTTAGCAAACTTATCTGCCAACTCTTTTCCTTCTATTCCAACATGCACTGGAAGTCTGGAACCCAAATAAATGAAACAGCTGGTGCCTTGATTGTGAATTCTGCTAATGCATTATTTCCAGGATAAGATATTGTTTGACTAGATTGGCTAGAATTAATGCTTTTTAATGATGCCAATGAATCTTTCTTTGTACGTTGTTCCTCTCACTGGAGGGCCAAAACAATAGCTACCAACTCTGCAGTAAATACAGATATATTAGAGTTATTTTTTTTAATAATTTCATGTTGTGGAATAACTACTTCCTGTTATAGATTCTGGATCCTTTTAACCATCTGTAAATAACTGTATCATATCACCATAAAACTGATCAATATAGTGATTAACTCATATATTTATTTGATCACAACTCTGTTTCTTTACTTCTATTAACGGAAGGTCTATTATAAACAGTCAAGGTGGAATTGACAATTGAACTGCATTACTTTATATGTTTCAAACCAATACGTTCTGCTATTTCTTCTCTTTCCCTTCCTATATTCTTATTACCTCCTCCATGTTCCCAGCTTTTTGATAATATTGCCTTAGTTGAATGTTCATTATTGTGTCTCTTCAAGAACACCCAATATACCAATTTCAGTCTTTCTTCTAATGGCATTTTTCCCATTTCATTACCAGGTGAATTGCAAAACAGTTGAACCATGGTCAAAAAGAATTTTGTCTCCCCATTGGTTTACCCAAAATTTCTCATCCTCAGGTTTTGAGTGTGTTTTTTGTAACAAAATAAAATGAGCTTTTTCGCCCTTACAAAAAAAAAGCTTTTCTCTTATAATCCCCTAGTGTTAAGTGAAATACATGAAAAACAAATATTCATAATAAACAAATAAACAAGTGTTTTTCACCTAGGCTATATAGTAGGGACGTAGGCTATGTGTTTTCGGATGCAGCCAATCACTAACGGACGAAAATAAATATTATTTATTAAACAGTAATAGCCATTTTAGAAGTTTAAGTAGCCTATTTTTGTGAGGAAATATCACATATTGTGTTAAAATTAAACAGCGCATGAGAACGGTTCCGAGTCTATTTTTATTTGAGCTCCATGAGATGATGCATATTAAAGGCTCTCAGCCAATCAGATTCAAGATCCAGAACTAACTGTTGTATAAATATATATTTACAAACATATAGCCTAATGTTGGCTATATTACATTTACAATTCTTTCTTTGATTTTTAAATCAAAACCAAGACGAAAGAAAAAATGCAAGGGGAAATTTAAATACAGATAAAAATCTTCAAAATAAACATTAATAATAAAAAATAGCCTGCACTTTGTAAAGCTCAACTGTCTGGTTTCAGTTAGTTACTTTTTTAATTAATAAATTTGCATTACAATGATTACAAAAATGTGTATACTATTTTATAGAATATTTATTATAATATTTAGAAATAGCATAGACTATTTAAAAAAACTGCTTTTATTTTGCTCTCTGCAAACGTATTATTTCCGTTGCGGGCAGATTTTGAACTTTCACCCCGCCTCTTGTTCTTCCTCTTCCGCCTGCAGCGATAGAAGGTATGGTGGATTGTCTTTGCGCTTAAAATATGATTCAAATATCCATCGTCATCTGCCGTTTCTAAAGATAAAATATATGATATTTAGAGTTATATGTGTTGTTCACAGTCTAATTGAAGAAACACTTGCCATATTAAGTCAATTAATACTGTCAATAACAGAATTTTGATTCTTGTGATTACTCGGTGAAATTATCATTCACGTTCCGTACAAACTCGAACGCATCAGACTACGATTTTACATTTGATACGGTCTTTACAACAGTAGTGAAATTGTGACACGGTTTTATTCGTTGATTTCGTTTACGCATAGGTGTTTGTATATGTTTAGCTTATACTCTAAATTATGCTTATTCCGCTATTAAGCCTGAACTCCACACATGCTTTGCCATCTCTTATACAGACATAAAGATCTTGTAATTTTTTTCAGGTCAAGATGGTGCAGCGCCTGACTTACCGCCGTAGGCTTTCCTACAATACTGCTTCAAACAAGACTAGACTGTGAGTGTGATTACTGCATTGATTCAAATAGATCTTCACCGTGTGCCGATGTTCCCATAGAATAGAGTGTCTTGTGTAAACATTAAAAGCTGTAGCAGCTACTTAATGACTACATGTCACTCAGGTCCCGTACTCCAGGTAACCGCATTGTATACCTGTATACCAAGAAGACTGGCAAGGCACCCAAGTCAGCATGTGGAATCTGCCCCGGTAGACTACGTGGTGTAAGTGATGATTTGTGTACAATTTTATGTGTGCATGTACAGTGATGTAAATAATGTTTGAGAATAGAGACCTTTGGATAAACGTCTCTGGGGGAATCTAGAAAAAGAACAGTGTTGATTTTTCAGCTCTTGTTGTATTGTATACAGCTCTGTTGTACAGACATTTTTTGGGAGTGGGGTCTTGAGGTATTAAGCATGGTATAACAATGTTAAAGGAATGTGTAGTGTAATATCTTTTGGAAGTCAACTAATGTAGAGAAATCAATTTATACAAAACGGCTGATTCATTAAGGAACGAAACGAATTACTTTGTCAGTCTTTATGAATGGCTCATTGACTCACCCAAATCATTTAAAAAAGAAGATTAGTTCAGGAACGAAACACCACTAAGAAGCGGAGTAGTGCAACAGCTTTGCTTTTAGAACTTTTTCATTGGCGAAAACATCAATATTGACAATGTTATTTCTAAAATGTAATTTAATGTTAAATTGCCGTTTATTTAACTGTTGTATGAAATCAATCATGTTTGCAATCTGCTGATATTCTGAAAAACGACACTCTTGCTAGTGTCATTATTAAATTATATCATGCCATAAATGTTTTAAAAAACAAGAACTCATACAGGAGCTTTTTTTTTTGTTTGCCCCCATATCTTGTATTAAAACATAATGTGATTTTTAACATAAGGATTGACAATTGATAAGGACTGATTGCAAATGCTACCATGTTGATGAATCTCAATAATGGTACTAGAAACTTAGATATTGTTAGATAAAATTGGATGTCAGAATGAAATCAATGAAGAGTAGAACACCAGATCTGGGGACCAAGAATGACACACACAGAAGTGCAGTTCACTCAAAGTAGGCTTTATTGTGCTCGTGCCATTGTTTAGACTAAATAGCAAGTCTAGGGTGTTGGCTGAAACTACGGATGCACTGATATGAAAATTTTGGCCGATACTGTTAACCGATAATTCTTTACATTTCAAAGCCGATAATCAATATTTTTGGCCGATAAATCTAAATTTAAAATATTTATATACTTTGATTAGCCTGAATACAAAAAACAAAAGGCTTGCCATTTAAAAGCCATATCCCAAACACTTCAACATAAATCAAATGTATAAAATACAGTAGCCTAGTTTGAACCAGTGTAAGATTCCTTAACTTTTAAAATAAATGTTACGCTCCTATGGCCAACTTTCTTTATTAAAAAATGGTAACACTTTATAATGTGGTTTCATTTTGTTAGCATTAGTTAACATGATCCAACAATTAATGAACAATACTTCTACAGCATTTATTAAGGTCAACATTTAAGACATTTTTAAGATCCAAAGTTGTATCTGTTAACTTTAGTTAATGCACTGTGAACTAACATGAACACAAATAGGCTAGTTCATTAACTAACATTAACAAAGGCTATTGCTCTCTGTTAGTTAATGCATTAACAAATGAGACCTTATTGTAAAGTGTTGCCAAAAAATCTATTGCCTAACAATTTTTTTTATTTATAAAATACCTAAATAAAACAAGTCATTGTATAACATTGGGCTGCATATAAAGAAACAAAATGCATGTGCCATGGATAAATAAAATGGAATAGCCTCCGCACGGACAATAAGGAAATAATTTTAATCAAACCAGGATGAAAATGTGTTGATAAATACAAGAACAAAAAAGTTCTAGTTATTAACGCATCAATGTATATATTTTTTTTAATTAAACATTTTGAATATTACAGTAATATTAAACATATTTAATATTGGGCTTACTGTTTCAAATTACATCATTGCTGTGTGAGCTGCGTGCGCTGAAGCCGAAGAGAACAAACGTTAAACTGAATCGCTTTGCTAGAAGGCTAATCAGCTCAACGGTTGCTGAAGAATGAAACTAAACCCAAATAATTTACAACTTTTTTTATTACTATAGTGTATACAATTTTAATATGACAGTCCCAATCATAGCTTTTAATGTTTTGCATTGCTGTTTGATCGCGTGTGCTTAAGCTGAAGAGAATGAGCACTGGGAAACTGAAGAACTTTTCTAGTGGGTGAATTCAACGAAACGCATCCAATTTGAGATTAATCAGATATTTATATTACATAAACTTAAAGGGTTAGTTCACCCAAAAATGTCAGTAATTACTCACCCTCATGTTGTTCCAACCGCGTAAGACCTTCGTTCATCTTCGGAACACAAATTAAGATATTTTTGATGAAATCTGAGTGCTGGATCACTTCTCCATAGGCTGCTAGGTGACCGAAACTTGCTGGCCCAGAAAAGTTATTAAAGAGATCGTTAATATAGTCCAAGTGACCACAGTGGCTCAATCTTAAGTATATCAAGCGACGAGAATACTTTTTGTGCGCAAAAACAAACAAAAATAACGACTTTATTCCACTATTCATTTCCTTCTCTCTGGGCCTCTAGTTGGTTCACGTAGTGTTTTTGCGCTGTGCGTCTGTGTTACACGTCATCACGCATCACACACATGACCAGCGTCGGCCGATAGTGAGCCTACGTGGTGACGTGTAACAGACACGCAGCGCAAAAACACTACGTGAACCAACTAGAGGCCCAGAGAGAAAGAAATGAATAGTGGAATAAAGTCGTTATTTTTGTTTGTTTTTGCGCACAAAAAGTATTCTCGTCGCTTGATATACTTAAGATTGAGCCACTGCAGTCACTTGGACTATATTAACGATCTCTTTAATAACTTTTCTGGGCCAGCAAGTTTCGGTCACCTAGCAGCCTAAGGAGAAGTGATCCAGCACTCAGATTTCATCAAAAATATTTTAATTTGTGTTCCGAAGATGAACGAAGGTCTTACGCGGTTGGAACAACATGAAGGTGAGTAATTACTGACAGAATTTAATTTTTGTGTGAACTAACCCTTTAATATTACGACTTCCATCTGCACAAAATGACATGAATGCTCAAGCAAACTTGACTGCTGGTCAGAATGTGTAGCCTGACCCCTTTTCTGGGTGCGCTATTCCCACAACCACGTGCAGAAATGGCAACTAAACCAAGAAAATTCACAATGTTTTATTACAATAGTTCTCAATGAAGCGCTTTACTGCATCGTTCATGAACTCAAACAAACGCATCCTAAAATAGATTCTTGTATAAAGATATGATGTAGAAAAGGGATGATTGAGCTGCTGATTTAAGTTGTTACCCTTTTTGCCTGAGCTGCTAATTTTTCTGCTAATCCCTTTCTCCTGAAACTGCAGCAAGAACAACAACATGCAACGTCTCATTGCTTGCAAAATAAACTGGAATCGGACGTGTTTGAACTGAAGTGTTGAAAAACACACATAACCATATAATTTTTCCACACTTTATTTCCAAAGGCAGCGGCATTCAAAAAGATTTGTAATGTTTTTGCAGTCATAAGTGTTTAAATGAGCATTTTAGCGCAAATAGTGCCAAACAATAGGGATGTGACAGTGAGGACATTTTCCCACGGTCAATCGGCGTGTCGCTAATTCAAAAGGGGCTTATTGCTTTTATAAAAGTTACTCCATAAAAATATTCATTTTAATATTTATTTTATTCATAAAACAAACACCAGCAACAAAAAATATAACGTTATAACACATTCCTCCACCAAGCAATGTAGTTCCAAAGAGGTTGCAAAGCAACACATGCAGCAACAAAGAATCACAAACGGCAGTTGCACAGTAATACTAATGTAATAAGGTCACGGTGTATGTTTGTTGAGTAATTTACAACAGCTTCGAATGTGGCTCAACCAATCAGAATCAAGGACTGGAACTGTCCGTTTTATAAGCGAAAGTAAAAATGTGCACGAGCATTCATAACGTTGCAGAGCAAGCATTTTCCAATTAATTCCTTTGGAAGTTGAGCTTCCATAGGAATGAGCTGAAAACGCTAGCTCTGCTCTGTGACGGACACGCAGGGTTATGAATGCCTGGGCCGATTTAGAATTAGCGCCAATTCGGCTGGCAATTGCTTGAATTTTGGGTTCATTTATTATTCTTAATGAAAAACATAACTAATCATTTGCAGGTTCCCTATTAGCATTGTTTAAATCTAAAATATTGCAAAGCTTTTACATTTCGCTTTGAGTCCAATCTTATGCCATCATCTTGTCAGTCAGCTCCTCACTCTGGCAGACACATTCAGTTTAATTGCAGTGTCTGTTCTCTAACTGAACTCTATTTAAATTACTATAAATAATCAAAATGATGGTGGGGGGCGGTGCTGCGGTGGGCAAGTGATGTTACCAGTGTTGCAGCTGAACACTGACTATCACAGCAAGCCTGCCATACAAACGACTTATTGTACTACTATATTAATGATACAAGTATTAGGAAAAATGAGTATCGCACTACTACTGTTTTACCAACCTTAATAACTACATCAGATTTGATTACCAAATAGGTAATTTAAAGGTGCTGTTAAACTTGACTTGAAGGTGCTGTTAAACTTGAGCTCATCTGAATACGTGATTGAAACCATGTTCTAATGTTTTTTCCTCAATAGATCCGTGCTGTGAGGCCCCAGGTTCTCATGAGACTCTCAAAAACCAAGAAGCATGTTAGCCGAGCTTATGGTGGTTCCATGTGTGCCAAGTGTGTACGAGACAGGTAACAAACTGAGATCGAGTTATTTGTAAACAAGTAGATTGGGACGGGCGATTAATAAAGGGATAGCTCATCTTATCAAAGTATAGTTAATTTAAAAAAAATTTGTCTCATGACAATACAGATTTGTTTTTGTGTTCTAAAACACAAAAGATGTCGTCTAAAAGAATTGTAATGAATACACTTTTCCATGTGATTAAAGATGGGGACAGAAGATTTTTAAAGGTTCAAAAAGGATGCAAATGCACCATAATGTCATTTTAAGATTTGGTTGTACAGTACAGAACCAATGAAATCTGTGTTTGGATTCATTGGCTCTGTACTGTACTCTGCAAAAATGAGTTGAATGGATTCTAATCCTCTGTTGGAAAACATATGAAATAACACGAGTAAATGATGACAGTGTTTTGGTGAACTGATAATTTAAGTATGTTCTAATTAAACTCTTGAGTTAAATGCATTCTATGAGCACATGACCCATATCCATCTGCATCACTTTTCAGGATCAAGCGAGCTTTCCTCATTGAGGAGCAGAAGATCGTCGTCAAAGTACTGAAGGCACAGGCACAGAGCCAGAAGTCTAAGTAGATGTCGATTTGTACTCTTTAAATAAAAGATTTGGAAATCACTGTTTTGTTTTTGTTTTCCTGTGCTGATGGAATGCCCTTTATTCTAGCAGGAAATTAAGTTAATATGCTGAGCAAATTGATATTTTAGTTAAATTGCATGGCAAGCTGTGGAAGCTTCTGTTACGGAATAAATAAAGATATTGGTGTCATCTCGCAATTCTGACTTTTTTTCCCCTCACATTTGCAGGTTACAGTGTCCAATTATGAGGGGGGGGGGAATCTGAATTGTGGGATGAAATTACCTGAATTTTTTTTATTCAGTGGCAGAAACTAGCTTCCATCGCAACAGTTTTTAGATAGACGTGTGTGTACATGCTTGCAAACACGTGTATACTGACTTTTTTTTTTTCTTAGGATACTGGGCTAATGAAAATTTAGAATACTTATTGTATCTAAAGAGTTTGTCTTTAAACTCAATTGAAGGGCACAGGGCAGATTAAAACTAACAGCAAGCAGTGCTCACACAAATACATTGCTGTACAGAAAATTTCCTGTTGCCCAAAGCTGAATTTTCAGCATCATTACTTAAGTCTTCAGTGTTACATGATCCTTCAGAAATTCTAATATTCTAATTTGATGCTCAAAAAACATTTGTCAGTGTTGAAAACAGTTGTGGACTTCTTTTTTCTCGATTCTTTGATGAATAGAAAGCTCCATTTAATTTTTTATTTTTTTCAAATAAATACAGCCTTGGTGAGCATAAACATTAAAAATCATACCGATCCCAAATGTTTGAACGGCAGTGTATATACATTTTTTTTATACATGTCTGAAAATATACTCCTTGTCAAAAGTACAATTGTAGGTATCTTAATGTATTTGTCTAACCCAAACTTAGTTTCTGACTACAGTATTATGGCAATCCGTTTAAGCATTTAATACATCTATCTCTACTAGTTTGATTAATGAAAATACAAATTCTAGGGGCTATACTTTTAAAATGTCTAAAAATGCTTTTAAGAATAGGCTTAAGCTTTGAAAGAGTATTAAAAAAATTTTTTGTAAAGAAGACTTGTTAAAGAGTATGAGCTATGTATAAAGAGCTAAAAGCAATTTTTAGCAAAGTCTAAAGCTGCGCCCTACAATATAGTAGATGAAAAACAGTATGTGACAAAAGCAGTATGTCCAAATTCACAGTACTGATAAGAGTAGGCAAAAAAGTACCTGGATGACCTACTACTTACAGCGAGATTCTGGTGTGCATGATACTATTAGTGCATACTTTTTTAGCAGTCCTGAAGTAATTACTCAAATTCAAAATAAGTACCCAGTCAAGGGTTAAGTACCTACTCAATGTAGTACCTACTCAATGTAGTACCTATATAAGTTACCCCTGATTGCGGTGTATGCCCTGTGTTTGTTTGGTTTATATTTTTTGCATAAGTGTTGTTGTTTTTTTGTTTTCTCATTGTTTGGTTAATATGAGTTTGGTAACTTTTCTAGTCTAGTCTAAGGTGCACATTAGACAGATGACAAAAGATTATATTAGTTATACAACTATATTAGTTTATATCCCCATTTTCAAAACGTACCTTCTGGGTTCATGTCTTGGGGTGGGGGTTTAAGAGGAAGTGAGGCCTTCCTGTTCCTCATTTTATGCCATCCCAAGGAATTCTGGGTAGTGTAGGCATAGTCCATTTCCTAGTGTGAGCAGGGGGAGTCATTGTTTCATTGTGTTTATTTTCATTTTATTTATTTTATTTTATTATACTTTAGTGTCTTTGTTTATGTTATTTTTGATTTGTTATTCTTTTTCTGAAGTCAATACAAATTTGAATTGCCTGCAAGCAGTGTCTCTTGCCTTTGCTCTGGTCATGTCCCCACAATGCGATTTTGGACACAGCCTAAGACTGACTCTTAGGTGTTAACTGAGGTGGCACTTAAAGGTGCTCTAAGCGATGTCACGTTTTTTAGGCCAAAAGATTTTTTGTCACATCCAGCAAACATTTCCTCACTATCTGCTAGCTGCCTGTCTCCTGAACACTATGGAAGTAAAATAATGCCAAATGTTTTTGAAACAAAAAAGCCAGTTGAATTGCACTACTTGAAAAAAAAAATAGGCATTGCATTAACCATGCTTGCATTTTAATGCATTGTATTTTTAGGGCTTGCATTTTTATGGGCTTGCATTTTTATGGGCTGAAATTCAGCATGGTTGAATATTTAAGCTGTGAATATTTCAATTCAAAACATTTCAAACACATTTTCATTATAAAAAATTCAATAATCCATATTCACCTTTCATATTTCACTTCCAAAATATTCAAACTGTTTAAAAATACAACCTATAATATTCAACAGGCAATTTTCAACAGGAAAAAAAAAGCCATCATAATAATCACAAATACACTTACATTGCTGACATAAGTTTTTTATGAATGAATGGCTTGCTCTAACTTAGTGGTTCTCAACGGGGGTGGTACAGAGAACAACGGGGGGCGTTGGAAGCAAGATTTTTGAAAGGGGGCGTTCACGAGTTTAATTATATGTAACGCAAATTTTTGTTCATTTACTTTTATTCATTTTAAGCATTTAGTAATTTAGCTGTAATAAACACTTTAAGTGGGCTATTTAAAAAGTGTTAGGACTATGTTTTTGTTAAATTATGTTGTAAAACATGCGCAGAGTGTGATATCCATCATATTGTGTGTGCACGCGCATCTATGGTGCGCGTGAAAGAATACCTCAGCAGCGCTAAAAAAAACAACAACATTCGTCCGCACCCGCTCTAGTCCTGATCGCAAGTCGACCGTCAGTGTTGTTGGTAGGCACTACGCAGGTTTTTTTGTATTCATTTCTATTGCATTACGATTGAAAGCAGTATCAATAATGTCAAAAATATGATGTGCAGTTCGCGGAGTTTTGACGAGTTGTATTTTTTTGACGACTTGATATTATTTCTTATTCAAAAGTTTAGAATGCCTAACATTCTAAAATCTTCCAGCCTATCGTTACTTTTGCAACGACTCTATTATTTTTCCAGTCATAGACCATGCAGCGCTCAAGCACTGACTAGAATCCAGCGCTGACAAGAATCAGCATTCACGCGCTCAGAAATGTGTTTCGCGCTGACAACAATCTGGTGGTGCAGAATCACGCAGCGGAGGAATGGAAAGTTGACGAGCCATTAAAAAGTATTGACTTAAGAAACACTTATATTTTTTTCAAATATTTTCAATAAATCATGTTCCCATTCACTCTGACGACGAATTTTAAAATTAATTACATTTATTCTATTTATAAGGTAAAACTTTTACATTTTTAGGCATTAACTAATTCCAATCCCTAATGCCAAAATGTTTTCTTTGTTCACCAAGTAATTTACTGGTCAGGCATTATTGTTAACTCGCAAGACAGTAAGGAGAAAATGACAATTTGATGGATAATTTAAATATATTCTGCAATCACATTTTGGTAATGTATTCATTCCGCCGTCACATCTGAGCACGAAACGCTGCTTGGGTAGTTTCAAGATATAAAAATAATTAATAATATAATAATAATTTAATTGTTCATATGTGTTTAATCTTGTTAGAAGATTTTTTACTGATTATGAACACAAATTAATCACAACAAACCAAATTAATTGTAATTGTATTAATTATACCATTGATGAAAACAAGCTGATACCAAGGTATTTTAGGCCTACAATTCTAACATAATTTTTCATGAAAAATCATGATTGTATTTTTTTATTTTTTTAAAGTAAGGTTAATGTAAGCAGCTTCTTGCAATACTCTCCTAAATGCGTAATAAAACATAAGTGCAAACATTACCGCTTTAATGACCGTCCTTTATTTTTCAGTGCATTTGTTTTACAATATATGGCTATTACTGTCATGGGATTAATATTATAACTATTATGTAGTAGGTGTAATGTAGACAGACACAACTAAAAGAGGTTTGAATTTTTCTTTGTTTAATTTGCACACTGAATATGGGTTGGCACTTTTAATTTTGAACTCTCAAAGTGCACCAGATTGATGAATTTAACATTAAAATGCACAAAATTTTCTTAGGGGGGGCATGCCCCCAAACCCCCCTAGAAGGCCCAAGGTCCACCCACCACAGATTTACCAAAAATCCTGTGAGAAACACTGGTATTGCTATGCCAATGCAGTTTATAACTTGTTTTTTGGATTAATCACTGTGGAGTACAGTTCAATTGTACTGATAAAAGACAATTTTGCACTTATTTCATCTGTTAACTCTCACTCGTTCCAGGTCGCTCATTATTTTGGGGGTGGGGGGCGTTCAGGGATTTGGATATTGGATAGGGGGCGCTGGCCCAAAAAAGGTTGAGAACCACTACTCTAACTGTTGCTCGGTCTTCGGCAACAATACGCGCTTTTGCACCACCTGCTGGTGAGGTCGACTAACAGCAAATGGAGAGTATGCTCGGCAATCTACTGCTTTTCCTGCAGTTCCTGGATGTCAACGTAGAATATTCTGTCGAATTTGAACCACTGAATTTGTGGAAGCGAATTTGCAAAGCGAAATAAAATGGACTGAAAATTTTTAAACAGTTTGAATATTTTGGAAGTGAAATATGAAAGGTGAATATGGATTATTGAATTTTTAATAATGAAAATGTGTTTGAAATGTTTTGAATTGAAATATTCACAGCTTAAATATTCAACCATGCTGAATTTCAGCCCATAAAAATGCAAGCCCTAAAAATGCAATGCATTAAAATGCAAGCATGATTAATGCAATGCATATTTTTTTCAAGTAGTGCAATTCAACTGGCTTTTTTGTTTCAAAAACATTTGGCATTATTTTACTTCCATAGAACACACTGTAAAAAAAGACACGGTCTCTGTAGATAGCCTAGGCTCCACAAATGGCAAAAAAAACAAATTGGCCCAGCCTGGACCACGAAACATAACAAACAGTGTTCCAGCCAGTAACCTAAAAGAATGATGTGGGGGTGGGGTTTGGGGGGTTAGCATGCACATGAAGGGGTGTGTGGGGAGTGGAGGTAAGAGAAGCATGAAGAGGGAAGTTAGCTAGAGGAGAGATGTCCTAACAACGACTAACGTTAAAATGTTATATTCTTGAGAATTTTGATATGGCCGACACACGACCAATGAGACGACATTCCGATGAACAAATAACAAAGAATAGGGAAAAGGAGAAGGAACGCGAAGTCCCGAATTTACATCGGAAAAGTATTCAAAAGGTGGCGAGAACTCCGCCGGCAGAAGGGCTTCCAATCCGACATTCAGGTGGCTCTGTTTTTGCTGGACAGGTGGGTAAATCCAGTCTGTTTTTTCTAAATGGTTCATGACTGTTTCAGGAAGTACGGAAGGGAGGGGAAGGGGACGGGATGAGGAGGAGGGAGGGTCGAGCTAGCCTCCGTTTTGTTTGACAATACTTCGAACGTCAACCAGAAGTGATGTTACTTAGAGCACCTTTAAATGTTGTGAACTAAGGACTACAATGATGTCAACCCTAAATGGCTGCCCTCAACCTCTGAATCAGCCAATAGTGAGCCTGGAAGGGTAGTCACGGCAGTTTGACACCAATTATTTAATGTAATTATAATAATAAAAATATTTGAATATTTAGAATCGAGTTTTATAAATACTTTGCATTGTGTGAACTATCACAAATAAGTACTGATGCTGTGGAATCCTTTTATCTTCTCGTTTACAGCAATGATTTGAACATGAGTTCCATCAATGGCTCCAACAACTCCAGGGAAGCTTGCAATCCTCATAAAATTGGCTTGCTTTTGCCACATGGTTTTAGGATCAGTTTGAAAGTCAATGAACTGCTATACAGTAGAGGACAAAAGTGTTGTCCAGCCTAGGAAAATTTACGTGTTCACCCTTTAACCAAATAGTAATAAAAAAAGTTTTTCAATGAAACATGCCAAATTGTATTGACATAATTTTTGGCCAGGCTGTCATACAAAGAAATTGCAAAGAATGCAAAAACAAGAGAGAACCAATAAAATATTAATAACTGATTATGTTGTAGTACATGTATGCTTTTTTTTTTTTTCATAGTAAAATTAAACCTGTAGCTAATGTAATATTTTTTTGTCAAAACGTAATAATATCTTGAGCTCATAATGTAATAACAATTTTCCAATGTAATAATGATTTTTTACATAATGTAATAGGTTATTGTATGAGAAATTTATTACATAATGAACACACTGTAGCAACTTATAATGTAATCACAGTTTATAAGGTAATACCAGCACATAATGTATAATTGAAACAATGTTTACAATATAATAATTATCTTTCAATGTAATACATTTTAGCAACAAAATATAATGATAGACTTAAGGGAGCCAGTTGCATAAACATTATGTTAAGACAGTGTCTTAAGTTCTAGTATGGCCCACTAGCTGTTAGTCAGGCGCAGTCAGTCTTACTTTTCGGCATCAAATTAGGCTAATCTATGTTTTTATGTCACTGATTTAAAAAAAGCTATGAACAGTCTTAAAGAAAAAAAAAATATTTGTAAAACTAGTCTTAGCGGTTTATGCAACTGGTTAAATGTGCCTTAGGAAAAAAAAAAAACGTTACTGGTGTGCATTTTTAGACATAACAATAGCACTGACATATTTTAAGATATGATGGTGCAAGTTGCTTTTAGTTAAAACATCTCAAACATGCATTTTAATCTGGGACTCGGTTAATGCCTTGTCTGTGAAACAACAGTTTCATTAAATATTTTGTGATTATGACATGCTCCATTATTTTGAGTCACTTTAACTCAGAAATACATTTAAAGATTTATGCACTTAATTAAAAAAAAAAGTAAACATTCTGCTTTCTATTGTAATTATAAGTTTTTAATCATTGTTGAGATATAGTGATTTAAATGGTTGTCATAAAAACTACAAACATGTAAAATGTATTAATAATTTTAACTATTGTCACATTTTGTCACACACTGCTGGTCAGTAAACACTACGAAGGAGATTCACTTAAAAAGTCTTTAATTTACATCCAAAAATACTCCAAGAAGATGTCAGAAAAATCTTACAAGAACAGCTGAGATTTATTTTTAATCAGTCAATTCTGGTGAATACAGGCATGAACATTCCAGATGAGCTTGGTGATTTGTTAATCTTTTCAGTGGCATTGCATACATTAGGTTGTAATTTGACATTAAAGGTGCAAAATTTCTGTTTTTTTTTTATTTCATTTTATTTATCTTTCTTTTTACATCACAAAACCTACCTGTTTTAACAGGGGTGTGTATACTTTTTATAACCACTGTACATGATTGTATGTTGTACTGTATTTTTCAACATGCCCTCTTACAGTGAGGAAAATAATAATTATTTGAACACCTTGCTTTTTTGCAAGTTCTCCCACTTGGAAATCATGGAGGGGTCTGAAATTGTCATCGTAGGTGCATGTCCACTGTGAGAGACATAATCTAAAAAAAAAAATCCAGAAATCACAATATATGATTTTTTAACTATTTATTTGTATGATACAGCTGCAAATAAGTATTTGAACACCTGTCTATCAGCTAGAATTCTGACCCTAAAAGACCTGTTAGCCTTTAAAATGTCCACCTCCACTCCATTTATTATCCTAAATTAGGTGCACCTGTTTGAGGTCGTTAGCTGCATAAAGACACCTGTCCACCCCATACAATCAGTAAGAATCCAACTACTAACATGGCCAAGACCAAAGAGCTGTCCAAAGACACTAGAGACAAAATTGTACACCTCCACAAGGCTGGAAAGGGCTACGGGGAAATTGCCAAGCAGCTTGGTGAAAAAAGGTCCACTGTTGGAGCAATCATTAGAAAATGGAAGAAGCTAAACATGACTGTCAATCTCCCTCGGACTGGGGCTCCATGCAAGATCTCACCTCGTGGGGTCTCAATGAGAAAGGTGAGAAATCAGCCCAGAACTACACGGGAGGAGCTGGTCAATGACCTGAAAAGAGCTGGGACCACCATTTCCAAGGTTACTGTTGGTAAGACGTCATGGTTTGAAATCATGCATGGCACGGAAGGTTCCCCTGCTTAAACCAGCACATGTCAAGGCCCATCTTAAGTTTGCCAATGACCATTTGGATGATCCAGAGGAGTCATGGGAGAAAGTCATGTGGTCAGATGAGACCAAAATAGAACTTTTTGGTCATAATACCACTAAACGTGTTTGGAGGAAGAAGAATGATGAGTACCATCCCAAGAACACCATCCCTACTGTGAAGCATGGGGGTGGTAGCATCATGCTTTGGGGGTATTTTTCTGCACATGGGACAGGGCGACTGCACTGTATTAAGGAGAGGATGACCGGGGCCATGTATTGCGAGATTTTGGGGAACAACCTCCTTCCCTCAGTTAGAGCATTGAAGATGGGTCGAGGCTGGGTCTTCCAACATGACAATGACCCGAAGCACACAGCCAGGATAACCAAGGAGTGGCTCTGTAAGAAGCATATCAAGGTTCTGGCGTGGCCTAGCCAGTCTCCAGACCTAAACCCAATAGAGAATCTTTGGAGGGAGCTCAAACTCCGTGTTTCTCAGCGACAGCCCAGAAACCTGACTGATCTAGAGAAGATCTGTGTGGAGGAGTGGGCCAAAATCCCTCCTGCAGTGTGTGCAAACCTGGTGAAAAACTACAGGAAACGTTTGACCTCTGTAATTGCAAACAAAGGCTACTGTACCAAATATTAACAATTTTCTCAGGTGTTCAAATACTTATTTGCAGCTGTATCATACAAATAAATAGTTAAAAAATCATACATTGTGATTTCTGGATTTTTTTTTTTAGATTATGTCTCTCACAGTGGACATGCACCTACGATGACAATTTCAGACCCCTCCATGATTTCTAAGTGGGAGAACTTGCAAAATAGCAGGGTGTTCAAATACTTATTTTCCTCACTGTATGTACATTCAGGCTTTGTTTTGCAACTTGTATTAAAGTGAAGAAATGTTTGCTTTGCTTAACTTGCTTAAAATCTTTGCGATCTGTGCTGCCATTGACTGAAGCTGATAATGTGGTCTATTGCACACACACACACACACACACGCACACACACACCTCATTACTATATAGATAGATACTGAGTTTGTATTTCATAAACCAACATCTCAAGAAAATGTTATGGGGTTTCAAATAAAAAAATTACTTTCTGTTACAGAACAGGGCGTTGATTTCATACATGTCCACTGTAGAGGACATCAGGACTTAAATCATGTTTATCAGGCATTCTGGGAGACACAACAAGTGAATATGGAAATAAATTATACATCATTATTCCTATGAAATATTAGATATTATTATTAAAATGTTGTCAATTATTACTCCAATTAAAGCTGCAAGCAGCGATGAAAGGGCCCTCGCACCCGTGCCATCAACACTCGGTGGCTTTAGGAAGACAGAGCATGGTTGGGAAATGTACATTTAAGGAGGTATATATAGTAAGAGTATGTCAAAGTCAGTTACAAAATGTTTTGTATAATGGTGATAATAGCATGCTTCATGACTCAGCTAAGTGTTGCTAGCATGTTTATTCTGTTTCTAGCATGCTTAGTACACAATAATTATGTGGTTAGTACTGCATTACTGTGTTAACCTTGTCAGTTTCTGTTGCCAGTAGGTTGTGTTATGACTATAACTGAATATGAGCATGGATGTGTGTTCAGGACAGAACTCTTATCAAACGTGTGAAGTTTGGTGCAAATTGGACATTGCCTTCTTGAGTAACAACAAAGTCATGTTTCATTGAATTAGCATTCTTTAGCACTTAGCTAAGCATTGTTAGCATGTTTTAACATGTTTCTAGCATGTTTAGAACTCAATGGCATTTTTAACATGTTGCTTGAACGGCATCAACGTGTTAAACATGTCACTTCCTGTTGCCAGTAGGTGGCGCTATTACTGTAACTGAACATTCTCATGTAGATGTGTTCAGGCCATGACTCTTATCAAAAGTGTGAAGTTTGGGGCAGATTGGACATTCCATGCCTGAGTTACAGCAAATTCCTATTTAATTGCAATAATAGCATGCTTTAGCACTTAGCTAAGAGTTTGCTAGCATGTTTTAGCATGTTTCTAGTATGTTGTTAGCATGTTTAACACTTGCTGGCACTTTTTTATATGTTATTAGGAGTCCATTACAGTGTTAAACATGTCACTTCCTGTTGCCAGCAGGTGGCACTATGACTGTAACTGAATATAAGCATGGTCATGTGTTCAGGACAGAACGCTTATCAAAAGTGTGAAGTTTGGGGCAGATTGGACATTCCATGCCTGAGTTACAGCAAATTCATATTTAATTGCAGTAATATCATTCTTTAGCACTTAGCTAAGTGTTTGCTAGCATGTTTTAGCATGTCTCTAGTATGTTGGTAGGATGTTTAGCACCTACTGGCATTTTTTTTATGTTATTAGGAGTCAAGAACAGTGTTAAACGTCACTTCCTGTTGCCAGCAGGTGGCGCTATGACTATAACTAAATATGAGCATGGACATGTGTTCAAGAGATAACTCTTATCAAACGTGTGAAGTTTGGGGTAGATTGTACATTGCCTTCTTGAGTAACAACAAAGTCCTGTTTCATTGAATTAGCATGCTTTAGCACTTAGCTAAGTATTGCTAGCATGTTTTAACATGTTTCTAGCATGTTTAGAACTCAATGGCATTTTTAACATGTTGCTAGAACGCCATCAACGTGTTAAACATGTCACTTCCTGTTGCCAGTAGGTGGCGCTATTACTATAACTGAATTTGAGCATAGACGTGTGTTCAGGCCATGATTCTTATCAAACGTGTGAAGTTTGGGGCAGATTGGACATTCCATGCCTGAGTTACAGCAAATTCCTATTTAATTGCAGTAATAGCATGCTTTAGCACTAAGCTAAGTGTTTGCTAGCATGTTTCTAGTATGTTGCTAACCTGTTTAGCACTTGCTGGCTCTTTTTTATATGTTATTAGGAGACCACAACAGTGTTAAACATGTCACTTCCTGTTGACAGCAGGTGGCGCTATTACTATAACTGAATATTCTCATGTAGATGTGTTCAGGCCATGACTCTTATCAAACGTGTGAAGTTTGGGGCAGTTTGGACATTCCATGCCTGTGTTACAGCAAATTCCTATTTAATTGCAGCAATAGCATGCTTAAGCACTTAGCTAAGTGTTTGCTAGCACGTTTTAGCATGTTTCTAGAATGTTGTTAGCATGTTTAGCACTTGCTGGCACTTTTTTATATGTTTTTATATGTCCACAACAGTGTTTAACATGTCACTTCCTGTTGCCAGCAGGTGGCACTATGACTGTAACTGAATATGAGCATGGTCATGTGTTCAGGACAGAACGTTTATTAAAAGTGTGAAGTTTGGCGCAGATTGGACATTGCCTTCTTGAGTAACAACAACATCCTGTTTCATTGAATTAGCATGCTTTAGCACTTAGCTAAGTATTGCTAGCAGGTTTTAACATGTTTCTAGCATGTTTAGAAGTCAATGGCATTTTTAACATGTTGCTAGAATGGCATCAACGTGTTAAACATGACACTTCCTGTTACCAGTAGGTGGCGCTATTACTATAACTGAATATTCTCATGTAGATGTGTTCAGGACAGAACGCTTATCAAAAGTGTGAAGTTTGAGGCAGATTGGACATTCCATGCCTGAGTTACAGCAAATTCCTATTTAATTGCAATAATAGCATGCTTTAGCACTTAGCTAAGAGTTTGCTAGCATGTTTTAGCATGCTTCTAGTATGTTGTTAGCATGTTTAGCACTTGCTGGCACTTTTTTATATGTTATTAGGAGTCCATAACAGTGTTAAACATGTCACTTCCTGTTGCCAGCAGGTGGCGCTATGACTATAACTGAATATGAGCATGGTCATGTGTTCAGGACAGAACTCTTATCAAACGTGTGAAGTTTGGGGCAGATTGGACATTCCATGCCTGAGTTACAGCAACTTCCTGTTTCATGGCGAAACATCGAAATTTGTCAGGCCGCCGAGGACCCGCCCTTCGACGAAAACTCAAGATCTTCGCAATTTAACGTCGCAAAGGCCTTAAGATTACACTCACCAAATTTGAAGATGATCAGATTAAAACTGTAGGAGGAGTTCGTTAAAGTATGAGGCCTGAAAATGGCAAAAACTGCACAAAAATCTGAGAGGAAGTTCAAAATGGCTGACTTCCTGTTGTGTTTAGGGCTACGCTCCAAGAGACTTTTTGGTAGGTATTAGGTCATTACATGTATGTACCGAATTTCGTGCACGTACGTGGAACGTTGCGGGAGGCGCACTCCGTTGAACTTTTATAGGTGGCGCTATCGAGCCATTTTGCCCTGTCCAATTCTGAAACCTATATCAGATGTAAATTTTCGCCAGTTCTGACGCGTGTGCAAAGTTTCGTGAGTTTTCGAGCATGTTTAGGCCCTCAAAAATGCAATTTAATGCGGAGAAGAATAATAATAATAAATATAGCTGCAAGCAGCAATTACCGGGGCCAAGCAGAATAAGACGACAAGACATGCCAACATGTCTGAAAGTGTCAGACCAACTGCGGCAATGAGCAATTAAAGACATTAAAGAGGATTTTAGGCAAAATGCCTGAAAAATCATAGAAACAGTAAATAAAAATATGATTTAATGGATTATCACTTTTGACCAATAGGTGGCGCAGTTACAAAACTGATGTGATGTGGTCAGAGTGAAGTGACAATGACACATACAAAGTTTGGTGTCAATATGACAAGGCATTGCAGAGATAAAGCCTGAATAATGCTTTTAGCATCATGCCTCAACTTTGCTGCTGCGCTATACGAAAACGGTTTCGTCAATCGACACGAAATCCATAGCTTTTAGTCGGCACAGTCTGGAGATGATATGATTCGATTTTGGTGAAAATCGGACAAACGGTGTGGGAGGAGTTCGAAAAAGTAGATTGTGAATGAAAATAGCATTTTATTTCACAAAACTGTATTGAAGTCAATGGGAATTTAATGTTTTGTTCTGTTATAGCGCCACCAAGAGGCTAAGTCCCACAATTTTTTTTACGTGTCCTCAGAGTGAGCCCATGCATACGTGTGTCAGTTTTGGTGAAAATATCTCAATTCGCTTTAGAGTTATAGACATTTATATGAAAAAACATGTAAAAAATGACTGACACATGACTTTGTTTGAATTTTACTACCCCTAAACATCAATATTTTCACATTTGGGCATTGGCATATAGCTATCGACCTATGTTTCCAAACTTCTGACGGAGGTTTCGTCTCGATCGGACAATCGGTTTCGAAGATATAGCCAAATGTTTTTTAAGCGCTAAATCACAACGCTACACAAACCGTAAGGCGAAACCTAGCATGTTTGGTATCGTAGGACTCGGCAAGGTTTCAGGAGACTAATTAGACTAGTCTCGTGAAAATAAGTCGACCACACCCAAAGTTATAAGCGTTTGGAAAAAAAAATTCACCACTAGGTGGCGCTGTTTTGAAACTTCTCAGGCTCATTCAGGGCATTGTGCTGATGACCCATACCACGTTTCGTAACAATCCGTTCATGCGTTCATAAAATACAGAATTTTAGCACAAAATTCAAAATGGCCGACAGCCAAAATGACCGATATTGTAAAAACAGATATCAGTCAACTCGGCATGTTGCCCTGAATCTAACGAGACCAATTTTATGATTTTTGGACAAACTGTTCAGAAGTTATAAGCAAAAATAGCCATTTTTCATATCTCCGGACCAGTAGGTGGCGCTGCGCCGAAACACAGCATGTAGCCTCAGGTCATGCTTGTGAGTACAAGTACCAAGTTTGGTCTGAATACGATAAACCGTTGCGGAGATACGGCCTTACGACTGATTTTGCTAGCGCTATTTAAAATGTATTCGTGCGTTTATCGAAAACGGTTTGACGAATCAATTTGAATTCCATAACTTTTTGTCAGCACTACCTGAAGATGATCTGGTTCAATTTTCGTGCAAATCGGACAAACCGTCTAGGACGAGTTCGAAAAAGTAGCTTTTTTTGAACATTCAAGATGGCGGCCATATTTTTATGACGGAAAATGACGTCATAGGGTGCAATCGAATCGCCATGAGCTCAGGAATCAGAGGGAAAAAGAATTTTGTTGATTGGCCTTACGGTTCAAAAGTTATTAGCAAAGTAAAAGTGAAACTTTGGACAGGTGGTGGCGCTACAGGGAATGACTTAGAAACACCAAAATTGGTGTATTTAATGTTGGGACTGTCCTCTATCAGAATGTCAAACCAAAACAACTTTCCCGCAATCGGTTCTATGGGCTGCCATAGACTCCAAGAGCGGAAGAAGAAGAAGAAGAATAATAATAAGAACGGGAACAGATACAATAGGTGCCTCCGCACCTTCGGTGCTTGGCCCCTAATAAATATAGCTGCGAGCAGCGATTACGGGCCCAAGCCGGTGGCACCGCAACCCCGGTGCCTTTAGTTACCTAAAGGCACCGGGGTGGCGGTACCGCCGGCTTGGGCCCTCCATCGCTGCTTGCAGCTATATTTATATATATATATATATATATATATATATATATATATATACATACATAAACACACATACATATATATGTATATATATATATATATATATATATATATATATATATATATTATTGTTCAAAAGTTTGGGGTCAGTAAGATTTTTAATGTTTTTAGGAGAAGTCTCTTCTGCTCACCAAGGCTGCATTTATTGATTAAAAATACAAACAAAAACAGTAATATTGTGAAATATTATTCCAATTTAAAACAGCTGTTTTCAATTTTTAAATATTTTACATAGTAATTCATTTCTGTGATCAAAGTTGAGTTTTCAGCATCATTACTCCAGTCTTCAGTGTCACATGATCCTTCAGAAATCATACTAATATGATGATTGATGCTCAATAAATATTCATTATTATTTTCAATGTTGAAAACAGTTGTGTACAGATTTTTTTTTTCAAAATGCTTTGATGAATGTTAAGTTCAAAAGAACAGCATATATTTCAAATATATATATTTTTAACATTATAAATGTCTTTACTGTAACTGTTGATCAGTTTAACTCATCCTTCATAAATAAAAGTACTGATTTATTTTATTTATTTCCCCCAAAAATAAAATTGTAATTATTACTAACCCAAAACTTTTGAGCGGTAGTGTTTAACGTTACAAAAGCTTTAGATTTCAGATAAATGCTGTTCTTTTGAACTTTCTATTCATCAAAGACTGTACACAACTGTTTTCGACATTTAAAATAATAATGAATGTTTCTTGAGTATCAATCATCATATTAGAATAATTTCTGAAGGATCATGTGACAGTGACGACTGGAGTAATGATGCTGAAAACTCAGCTTTGATCACAGGAATAAATAACAGTTTAAAATATATTAAAATAGAAAGCAGCCGTTTTAAATTGGAATAATATTTTACAATATTACTGTTTTTGTTTGTATTTTTAATCAAATAAATGCAGCCTTGGTGAGCAGAAGAAACTTCTCTGTTATGTGCGCGCCACAGACTGCAGGCACGTCCGCTTAGAGTTCCGCCTTTTGCCTTCCGTCAATATTACGTTATTAGAAAAATATTTTTTTAGAGAATCGATTTTTTGACATTTGTGAATCGATTCAGAATCGTCCACGTCCGCATCGCGATGCATCTAAGAATACATTTTTTCTCCCACCCCTAGATTTCATACAACAGGTTAATAAACAGTTACAATTAAGTCACTTACATTTTAGATTCAATGTTGACTGTTTTTGTTCTGTTTCAGCAGCGAAAATAGTTAAACAAAGATCACGGCAGAACCATCACGTGTTTTCTCATAACTGAACGATTCAGCATTTTTAACGAATCGGTTGACTCAAAGATTGAATGATCAATCCATAAACATCTGTCTTAATCATGATCGACTCATTCGAACGAATCGTTTGAACGAATGAATCAATGACTCGCTTATTAAGATGGATGCCTGGCGACACCTAATGGCGGTTTAGTGTTGTTTAAAAGCATCATTCTTTCCCACATGTGTGTGATTTGTGTGTGCAACATTATCATTATTTTTCTTTCACTATTATATTAGCGATTTAAAAGCACCCACTCGTGTCACACGTCGATTAACCGGTGGGAAAATATCCTCAGACACATACCTAATAAATGTATATTTAAATACAATATTGGCCTACCTGGTAAAAAGTTTTATATACTATTTTGATGTCCTTTTGGACACAAGAGGGCAGTATAGCCCTATGTTTGCTTTTTTGTTGAACCAAATAGCACTAAATAGCCTGTTTTAACTTTTTCATTCTTCTTGAATTGCAAAAACAGAATAAAATGGGTTTAGTTGTGATATTTGTATTCTTTTATATAGAAATAAATGGTATATAATTACATTTTTAGAAGATTTTTAGTGTTTCCTTTTTGGACATTACTTTAATCCCTCGCCATAGCAAAACCATTTGAGATATTTATTATCCATTCACAATTTAGCATATTTAATGTAGTTTCATCATGTTGAAAAAGTTTGGTACGAATAAAATAAATAGTTTAAGAGGAGTGGCTAAAAATTCAGAGGCTGATTTTGCAAAAAAATTCACATTCAGACCAAAATATCTGACTTCCTGATGGCCAGAGCTATTGAATGTAAATTAGAAAGTTGTCCGGCTTGATGAGAACAATATACAAACTATTTTTTCTTTACTGTAGTTAAAACTAACCCCCCCACTTTTGTCAAAAGCATGTTGAAAGTGACACACTTCCTGCTGCCAGTTGGTGGCGCTATAACTTTGACTCACAATAGCTACATCCATCTGATCGGCCTCTTACCACGAACACACTGCTGAAGTTTCATCAAGATCAGTTAATGTATGCAGAAGTTATTCCACTTCCGTGTTTCTCTTTTCTCGCCATAAATTCTATTCCTCGCCACAGCCAAACCGTTCGAGATATCAAAAATCCGTCCGCAATTTAGCATCCTCAAAGTCTTGACTACATGCACACCGAGTTTGAAGGGGACACGGTGAATTTTCTAGGAGGAGTATTTCACATTCCACAGCAAGCGTTTTCCAAACAACCCATAATAGCCGACTTCCTGTTGGGCTGGCGTAAAACTTGACCGGGGTAAAGTTGTTCGGCCCGATGAGATCTATATGTGTACCGAGTTTCATATTAATTCATGCGAGCGTGTTTGATATATGGATCAAGTTTTAGAACCCCGTTCAAGGGGGCGCTGTTGAGCCCCCCAGCCACGCCCGGGTACCAGCTTCAGCCCGGCCCTGATGGCCGTGGGTTCTGACCTGTGTGCAAAGTTTCAAGAGTTTTTGAGCACGTTAAGGACCCCAAAAGCCCCTGAAACCTTGATTAACAATATAAAAGCAATAGTCAAATCCCCCCCTCCCCTCACACACACACAGACACAGAGAGAGGGAGAGAAAATTCTTCAGAAAATCCACATTCAAACCAAAATATCTCTCTTCCTGTTGGTCGGAGATGGTTCATGTAAATTAGAAAGTTGTCCGTCTTGATGAGAACAATACACATACCAAGTTTTGTGATTCTAGGAAAAACTAAGCCCCCATTTTTGACTAAAGGTGGCGCTACTGAGCCATTCCACCACGCCCGTTTCTGAAACTTTGCACATGTCTACGGGCTAATAAATGTGATGTGTCTGTTGAGTTTCATGCAATTTCAAGTATGTTAAGAGTCTCAAAAGCATCAAAAAATAATATTAAAGTTTGATGCGTTGCCACGGCAACAGTATCTAAGATATCAATAATCCTTTCACAGGTTTACATCTGCCGTGTGTCTACATTGTACGCATAAAGTTTGAAGCAAATCGGGTAAAAATAAGACACTGATTTCAAAGCATTTTGAAAGTGATGTACTTCCTGCTGCCTGTTGGTGGCGCTATAACTTTGACTCACAATAGTCACATCCATGTGATCGGCCTCTTACAACGAACACACTGCTGAAGTTTCATCAAGATCAGTTAATGTATGCAGAAGTTATAACACACTTCCTGTTTCATTTTTTCGCCATAAATTTGTTTCCTCGCCACGGCCAAACCGTTCGAGATATCAAAAATCCGTCCGCAATTTAGCATCCTCAATGTCTTGACTTCATGCACACCGAGTTTGGAGGCGAATCGATGAATTCCCTAGGAGGAGTACATTAAATTCCACAGCATGCGTTTCCAAACAACGCTAAATAGCCAACTTCCTGTTTGGCTGGCGTAAAACTTAGAGCACGAAAGTTGTTCGGCCCAATGAGATCTATATGTGTACCGAGTTTCATATTATTACATGCAAGCGTGTTTGATTTATGGACACGTGTTTGGATCCCGTTCCAGGGGGCGCTGTCGAGCCCCCCTGCCACGCCCGGGTACCAGCTTCAGTCCGGCCCTGATGGCCGCGGGTTCTGACGTGTGTGCAAAATTTCAAGAGTTTTCGAGCATGTTAAGGGCCCCAAAAGTGCCCGAAAGGTTGACAAAATAATAATAAATATATATATATATATATATATATAAATATAGCTGCGAGCAGCGATTACGGGCCCAAGCCGGTGGCACCGCAACCCCGGTGCCTTTAGTTACCTAAAGGCACCGGGGTGGCGGTACCGCCGGCTTTGGCCCTCCATCGCTGCTCGCAGCTATATTTATATATATATATATATATATATATATATATATATATATATATATATATACACACACATACATATATATGTATATATATATATATATATATATATATATATATATATTATTGTTCAAAAGTTTGGGGTCAGTAAGATTTTTAATGTTTTTAGGAGAAGTCTCTTCTGCTCACCAAGGCTGCATTTATTGATTAAAAATACAAACAAAAACAGTAATATTGTGAAATATTATTCCAATTTAAAACAGCTGTTTTCAATTTTTAAATATTTTACATAGTAATTCATTTCTGTGATCAAAGTTGAGTTTTCAGCATCATTACTCCACTCTTCAGTGTCACATGATCCTTCAGAAATCATACTAATATGATGATTGATGCTCAATAAATATTCATTATTATTTTCAATGTTGAAAACAGTTGTGTACAGATTTTTTTAGTACTGATTTATTTTATTTATTTCCCCAAAAAATAAAATTTTAATTATTACTAACCCAAAACTTTTGAGCGGTAGTGTTTAACGTTACAAAAGCTTTAGATTTCAGATAAATGCTGTTCTTTTGAACTTTCTATTCATCAAAGACTGTACACAACTGTTTTCGACATTTAAAATAATAATGAATGTTTCTTGAGTATCAATCATCATATTAGAATAATTTCTGAAGGATCATGTGACAGTGACGACTGGAGTAATGATGCTGAAAACTCAGCTTTGATCACAGGAATAAATAACAGTTTAAAATATATTAAAATAGAAAGCAGCTGTTTTAAATTGGAATAATATTTTACAATATTACTGTTTTTGTTTGTATTTTTAATCAAATAAATGCAGCCTTGGTGAGCAGAAGAAACTTCTCTGGTATGTGCGCGCCACAGACTGCACGCACGTCTGCTTAGAGTTCCGCCTTTTGCCTTCCGTCAATATTACGTTATTAGAAAAATATTTTTTTAGAGAATCGATTTTTTGACATTTGTGAATCGATTCAGAATCGTCCACGTCCGCATCGCGATGCATCTAAGAATAAATTTTTTCTCCCACCCCTAGATTTCATACAACAGGTTAATAAACAGTTACAATTAAGTCACTTACATTTTAGATGCAATGTTGACTGTTTTTGTTCTGTTTCAGCAGCGAAAATAGTTAAACAAAGATCACGGCAGAACCATCACGCATCACGTGTTTTCTCATAACTGAACGATTCAGCATTTTTAACGAATCGGTTGACTCAAAGATTGAATGATCAATCCATAAACATCTGTCTTAATCATGATCGACTCATTCGAACGAATCGTTTGAACGAATGAATCAATGACTCGCTTATTAAGATGGATGCCTGGCGACACCTAATGGCGGTTTAGTGTTGTTTAAAAGCATCATTCTTTCCCACATGTGTGTGATTTGTGTGTGCAACATTATCATTATTTTTCTTACACTATTATATTAGCGATTTAAAAGCACCCACTCGTGTCACACGTCGATTAACCGGTGGGAAAATATCCTCAGACACATACCTAATACATGTATATTTAAATACAATATTGGCCTACCTGGTAAAAAGTTTTATATACTATTGTGATGTCCTTTTGGACACAAGAGGGCAGTATAGCCCTATGTTTGCTTTTTTGTTGAACCAAATAGCACTAAATAGCCTGTTTTAACTTTTTCATTCTTCTTGAATTGCAAAAACAGAATAAAATGGGTTTAGTTGTGATATTTGTATACTTTTATATAGAAATAAATGGTATATAATTACATTTTTAGAAGATTTTTAGTGTTTCCTTTTTGGACATTATTTAATCCCTCGCCATAGCAAAACCGTTTGAGATATTTATTATCCATTCACAATTTAGCATATTTAATGTAGTTTCATCATGTTGAAAAAGTTTGGTACGAATAAAATAAATAGTTTAAGAGGAGTGGCTAAAAATTCAGAGGCTGATTTTGCAAAAAAAACCACATTCAGACCAAAATATCTGACTTCCTGATGGCCAGAGCTATTGAATGTAAATTAGAAAGTTGTCCGGCTTGATGAGAACAATATACAAACTATTTTTTCTTTACTGTAGTTAAAACTAACCCCCCCACTTTTGTCAAAAGCATGTTGAAAGTGACACACTTCCTGCTGCCAGTTGGTGGCGCTATAACTTTGACTCACAATAGCTACATCCATCTGATCGGCCTCTTACCACGAACACACTGCTGAAGTTTCATCAAGATCAGTTAATGTATGCAGAAGTTATTCCACTTCCGTGTTTCTCTTTTCTCGCCATAAATTCGATTCCTCGCCACAGCCAAACCGTTCGAGATATCAAAAATCCGTCCGCAATTTAGCATCCTCAATGTCTTGACTACATCCACACCGAGTTTGAAGGGGGCACGGTGAATTTTCTAGGAGGAGTATTTCACATTCCACAGCAAGCGTTTTCCAAACAACCCATAATAGCCGACTTCCTGTTGGGCTGGCGTAAAACTTGACCGGGGTAAAGTTGTTCGGCCCGATGAGATCTATATGTGTACCGAGTTTCATATTAATTCATGCGAGCGTGTTTGATATATGGATCAAGTTTTAGAACCCCGTTCAAGGGGGCGCTGTTGAGCCCCCCAGCCACGCCCGGGTCCCAGCTTCAGCCCGGCCCTGATGGCCGTGGGTTCTGACCTGTGTGCAAAGTTTCAAGAGTTTTTGAGCACGTTAAGGACCCCAAAAGCCCCTGAAACCTTGATTAACAATATAAAAGCAATAGTCAAATCCCCCCCTCCCCTCACACACACACAGACACAGAGAGGGAGAGAAAATTCTTCAGAAAATCCACATTCAAACCAAAATATCTCTCTTCCTGTTGGTCAGAGATGGTTCATGTAAATTAGAAAGTTGTCCGTCTTGATGAGAACAATACACATACCAAGTTTTGTTGCTGTTGATAAAACTAACACCCCCACTTATGACTAAAGGTGGCGCTACTGAGCCCCTCACCACGCCCGTTTCTGAAACTTTGCACATGTCTACTGGATAATAAATGTGATGTGTCTGTCGAGTTTCATGCAATTTCAAGTATGTTAAGAGTCTCAAAAGCATAAAAAAAGAATATTAAAGTTTGATGCGTTGCCACGGCAACAGTATCTAAGATATCAATAATCCTTTCACAGGTTTACATCTGCCGTGTGTCTACATTGTACACATAAAGTTTGAAGCAAATCTGGTAAAAATAAGACAGTGATTTCAAAGCATTTTAATAGTGATGTACTTCCTGCTGCCTGTTGGTGGCGCTATAACTTTGACTCACAATAGTCACATCTGTGCGATCGGCCTCTTACAACGAACACACTGCTGAAGTTTCATCAAGATCAGTTAATGTATGCAGAAGTTATAACACACTTCCTGTTTCATTTTTTCGCCATAAATTCGTGTCCTCGCCACGGCCAAACCGTTCGAGATATCAAAAATCCGTCCGCAATTTAGCATCCTCAATGTCTTGACTTCATGCACACCGAGTTTGGAGGCGAATCGATGAATTCCCTAGGAGGAGTACATTAAATTCCACAGCATGCGTTTCCAAACAACCCTAAATAGCCGACTTCCTGTTGGGCTGGCGTAAAACTTAGAGCACGAAAGTTGTTCGGCCCGATGAGTTCTATATGTGTACCGAGTTTCATATTATTACATGCAAGCGTGTCAGATTTATGGACAAGTGTTCGGATCCCGTTCCAGGGGGCGCTGTCGAGCCCCCCTGCCACGCCCGGGTACCAGCTTCAGTCCGGCCCTGATGGCCGCGGGTTCTGACCTGTGTGCAAAATTTCAAGAGTTTTCGAGCATGTTAAGGGCCCCAAAAGTGGCCGAAAGGTTGACAAAATAATAATAATAATAATAATAATAATAATAATAATAATAATAATAATAATAATCCTACCGAAAACAATAGGGCCTTCGCCCTTTCAGGGCTTGGGCCCTAATAATAATAATAATAATAATAATAATAATCCTACCGAAAACAATAGGGCCTTCGCCCTTTCAGGGCTTGGGCCCTAATAATAATTAAAGCTGCAAGCAGCGATGAAAGGGCCCTCGCACCCGTGCCATCGTCACTCGGTGGCTTTAGGAAGACAGAGCATGGTTGGGCAATGTGCATTTAAGGAGGTATAGTTGTTGCTAGCATGTTTAGTATGTTTCTAGCATGCTTAGTACACAATAGTTATGTGGTTAGTTCTGCATTACTGTGTTAACCATGTCAGTTTTTGTTGCCAGTAGGTGGGGCTATGTCTATATCTGAATATCGCTATGTAGATGTGTTCAGTGCAGGACTTTTATCAAACGTGTGAAGTTTGGGCCAGATTGGACATTGTATGCTTGAGTTACAGCAGTTCCTATTTAATTGCAGTAATAGCATGCTTAGCACTTAGCTAAGTGTTTGCTAGCATGTTTTAGCATGTTTCTAGTATGTTGTTAGCATGTTTAGCACTTGCTGGCACTTTTTTATATATTATCAGGAGTTCACAACAGGGTTAAACATGCCACTTCCTGTTGCCAGCAGGTGGCGCTATGACTGTAACTGAATATGTGCATGGTCATGAGTTCAGGACAAAACGCTTATCAAAAGTGTGAAGTTTGGCGCAGATTGGACATTGCCTTCTTGAGTAACAACAACATCCTGTTTCATTGAATTAGCATGCTTTAGCACTTAGCTAAGTATTGCTAGCATGTTTTAACATGTTTCTAATATGTTTATAAGACAATGGCATTTTTAACATGTTGCTAGAACGGCATCAACGTGTTAAACATGACACTTCCTGTTACCAGTAGGTGGCGCTATTACTATAACTGAATATTCTCATGTAGATGTGTTCAGGCCATGACTCTTATCAAACGTGTGAAGTTTGGGGCAGATTGGACATTCCGTGCCTGAGTTACAGCAAATTCCTATTTAATTGCAGTAATAGCATGCTTTAGCACTTAGTTAAGTGTTTGCTAGCATGTTTTAGCTTCTAGTATGTTGTTAGCATGTTTAGCACTTGCTGGCACTTTTATATATGTTATCAGGAGTCCACAACAGTGTTTAACATGTCACTTCCTGTTGCCAGCAGGTGGCGCTATAAATGTAACTGAATATGAGCATGGTCATGTGTTCAGGACAGAACGCTTATCAAAAGTGTGAAGTTTGACGCAGATTGGAAACGTGTTAAACATGACACTTCCTGTTACCAGTAGGTGGCGCTATTACTATAACTGAATATTCTCATGTAGATGTGTTCAGGCCATGACTCTTATCAAACGTGTGAAGTTTGGGGCAGATTGGACATTCCGTGCCTGAGTTACAGCAAATTCCTATTTAATTGCAGTAATAGCATGCTTTAGCACTTAGTTAAGTGTTTGCTAGCATGTTTTAGCTTCTAGTATGTTGTTAGCATGTTTAGCACTTGCTGGCACTTTTATATATGTTATCAGGAGTCCACAACAGTGTTTAACATGTCACTTCCTGTTGCCAGCAGGTGGCGCTATAAATGTAACTGAATATGAGCATGGTCATGTGTTCAGGACAGAACGCTTATCAAAAGTGTGAAGTTTGACGCAGATTGGAAACGTGTTAAACATGACACTTCCTGTTACCAGTAGGTGGCGCTATTACTATAACTGAATATTCTCATGTAGATGTGTTCAGGCCATGACTCTTATCAAACGTGTGAAGTTTGGGGCAGATTGGACATTCCGTGCCTGAGTTACAGCAAATTCCTATTTAATTGCAGTAATAGCATGCTTTAGCACTTAGTTAAGTGTTTGCTAGCATGTTTTAGCTTCTAGTATGTTGTTAGCATGTTTAGCACTTGCTGGCACTTTTTTATATGTTATCAGGAGTCCACAACAGTGTTTAACATGTCACTTCCTGTTGCCAGCAGGTGGCGCTATAAATGTAACTGAATATGAGCATGGTCATGTGTTTAGGACAGAACGCTTATCAAAAGTGTGAAGTTTGACGCAGATTGGACATTGCCTTCTTGAGTAACAACAACATCCTGTTTCATTGAATTAGCATGCTTTAGCACTTAGCTAAGTATTGCTAGCATGTTTTAACATGTTTCTAGCATGTTTAGAACTCAATGGCATTTTTAACATGTTGCTAGAACAGCATCAACGTGTTAAACATGTCACTTCCTGTTGTCAGTAGGTGGCGCTATTACTATAACTGAATTTGAGCATGGACATGTGTTCAGGCCATGATTCTTATCAAACGTGTGAAGTTTTGGGCAGATTGGACATTCCATGCCTGAGTTACAGCAAATTCCTATTCAATTGCAGTAATAGCATGCTTTAGCACTTAGCTAAGAGTTTGCTAGCATGTTTTAGCATGCTTCTAGTATGTTGTTAGCATGTTTAGCACTTGCTGGCACTTTTTTATATGTTATTAGGAGTCCATAACAGTGTTAAACATGTCACTTCCTGTTGCCAGCAGGTGGCGCTATGACTGTAACTGAATATGAGCATGGTCATGTGTTCAGGACAGAACTCTTATCAAACGTGTGAAGTTTGGGGCAGATTGGACATTCCATGCCTGAGTTACAGCAACTTCCTGTTTCATGGCGAAACATCGAAATTTGTCAGGCCGCCGAGGACCCGCCCTTCGACGAAAACTCAAGATCTTCGCAATTTAACGTCGCAAAGGCCTTAAGATTACACTCACCAAATTTGAAGATGATCAGATTAAAACTGTAGGAGGAGTTCGTTAAAGTACGAGGCCTGAAAATGGCAAAAACTGCACAAAAATCTGAGAGGAAGTTCAAAATGGCTGACTTCCTGTTGTGTTTAGGGCTATGCTCCAAGAGACTTTTTTGTAGGTATTAGGTCATTACATGTATGTACCGAATTTCATGCACGTACGTGGAACGTTGCGGGAGGCGCACTCCGTTGAACTTTTATAGGTGGCGCTATCGAGCCATTTTGCCCCGTCCAATTCTGAAACCTATATCAGATGTAAATTTTCGCCAGTTCTGACGCGTGTGCAAAGTTTTGTGAGTTTTCAAACATGTTTAGGCCCTCAAAAATGCAATTAAATGCGGAGAAGAATAATAATAATAATAATAATAATAATAATAAACAGAGCAATTCCAAGAGGGTCCTCACACCATCGGTGCTCGGGCCCTAATAATAATAATAAACAGAGCAATTCCAAGAGGGTCCTCACACCATCGGTGCTCGGGCCCTAATTAAAGCTGCAAGCAGCGATGAAAGGGCCCTCGCACCCGTGCCATCGTCACTCGGTGGCTTTAGGAAGACAGAGCATGGTTGGGCAATGTGCATTTAAGGAGGTATATATAGTAGTTGCTAGTATGTTTAGTATGTTTCTAGCATGCTTAGTACACAATAGTTATGTGGTTAGTTCTGCATTACTGTGTTAACCATGTCAGTTTTTGTTGCCAGTAGGTGGGGCTATGTCTATATCTGAATATTGCTATGTAGATGTGTTCAGTGCAGGACTTTTATCAAACATGTGAAGTTTGGGGCAGATTGGACATTGTATGCTTGAGTTACAACAACTTCCTTTAGCATTTCTAGCATGTTTTAGAACTTAGCTATGTGTTGCTAGCATGGTTCTTGCATGTTACATATTAAGTTTGGGGCAGATTGGACATTCCATGCCTGTGTTACAGCAAATTCCTATTTAATTGCAGCAATAGCATGCTTTAGCACTTAGCTAAGTGTTTGCTAGCATGTTTTAGCATTTTTCTAGTATGTTGTTAGCATGTTTAGCACTTGCTGGCACTTTTGTATATGTTATCAGGAGTCCACAACAGTGTTTAACATGTCACTTCCTGTTGCCAGCAGGTGGCGCTATGACTGTAACTGAATATGTGCATGGTCATGTGTTCAGGACAAAACGCTTATCAAAAGTGTGAAGTTGGCGCAGATTGGACATTGCCTTCTTGAGTAACAACAACATCCTGTTTCATTGAATTAGCATGCTTTAGCACTTTGCTAAGTATTGCTAGCATGTTTTAACATGTTTCTAGCATGTTTAGAAGTCAATGGCATTTTTAACATGTTGCTAGAACAGCATCAACGTGTTAAACATGACACTTCCTGTTACCAGTAGGTGGCGCTATTACTAAAACTGAATATTCTCATGTAGAGGTGTTCAGGCCATGACTCTTATCAAACGTGTGAAGTTTGGGGCAGATTGGACATTCCATGCCTGAGTTACAGCAAATTCCTATTTAATTGCAGCAATAGCATGCTTTAGCACTTAGCTAAATGTTTGCTAGCATGTTTTAGCATGTTTCTAGTATGTTGTTAGCATATTTAGCACTTGCTGGCACTTTTTTATATGTTATCAGGAGTCCACAACAGTGTTTAACATGTCACTTCCTGTTGCCAGCAGGTGGCGCTATGACTGTAACTGAATATGTGCATGGTCATGTGTTCAGGACAAAACGCTTATCAAAAGTGTGAAGTTTGGCGCAGATTGGACATTGCCTTCTTGAGTAACAACAACATCCTGTTTCATTGAATTAGCATGCTTTAGCACTTAGCTAAGTATTGCTAGCATGTTTTAACATGTTTCTAGCATGTTTAGAAGTCAATGGCATTTTTAACATGTTGCTAGAACAGCATCAACGTGTTAAACATGTTACTTCCTGTTGCCAATAGGTGGCGCTATTACTATAACTGAATATTCTCATGTAGATGTGTTCAGGCCATGACTCTTATCAAACGTGTGAAGTGTGGGGCAGATTGGACATTCCATGCCTGAGTTACAGCAAATTCCTATTTAATTGCAGTAATAGCATGCTTTAGCACTTAGCTAAGTGTTTGCTAGCATATTTTAGCATGTTTCTAGTATGTTGTTAGCATGTTTAGCACTTGCTGGCACTTTTTTATATGTTATCAGGAGTTCACAACAGTGTTAAACATGCCACTTCCTGTTGCCAGCAGGCGGCACTATGACTGTAACTGAATATGAGCATGGTCATGTGTTTAGGACAGAACGTTTATCAAAAGTGTGAAGTTTGGCGCAGATTAGACATTGCCTTCTTGAGTAACAACAACATCCTGTTTCATTGAATTAGCATGCTTTAGCACTTAGCTAAGTATTGCTAGCATGTTTTAACATGTTTCTAGCATGTTTAGAAGTCAATGGCATTTTTAACATGTTGCTAGAACAGCATCAACGTGTTAAACATGTCACTTCCTGTTGCCAGTAGGTGGCGCTATTACTATAACTGAATTTGAGCATGGACATGTGTTCAGGCCATGATTCTTATCAAATGTGTGAAGTTTGGGGCAGATTGGACATTCCATGCCTGAGTTACAGCAAATTCCTATTTAATTGCAATAATAGCATGCTTTAGCACTTAGCTAAGTGTTTGCTAGCATGTTTTAGCATGTTTCTAGTATGTTGTTAGCATGTTTAGCACTTGCTGGCACTTTTTTATATGTTATTAGGAGTCCACAACAGTGTTAAACATGTCACTTCCTGTTGCCAGCAGGTGGCGCTATGACTATAAATGAATATGAGCATGGTCATGTGTTCAGGACAGAATGCTTATCAAACGTGTGAAGTTTGGGGCAGATTGGACATTCCATGCCTGAGTTATAGCAACTTCCTGTTTCATGGCGAAACATCGAAATTTGTCAGGCCGCCGAGGACCCGCCCTTCGACGAAAACTCAAGATCTTCGCAATTTAACGTCGCAAAGGCCTTAAGATTACACTCACCAAATTTGAAGATGATCAGATTAAAACTGTAGGAGGAGTTCGTTAAAGTACGAGGCCTGAAAATGGCAAAAACTGCACAAAAATCTGAGAGGAAGTTCAAAATGGCTGACTTCCTGTTGGGTTTAGGGCTACGCTCCAAGAGACTTTTTTGTAGGTATTAGGTCATTACATATATGTACCGAATTTCGTACATGTACGTGGAACACAGCGGGAGGCGCACTCCGTTGAACTTTTATAGGTGGCGCTATCAAGCCATTTTGCCCCGCCCAATTCTGAAACCTATATCAGATGTAAATTTTCGCCAGTTCTGACACGTGTGCAAAGTTTCGTGAGTTTTCGAGCATGTTTAGGCCCTCAAAAATGCGATTAAATGCGGAGAAGAATAATAATAATAATAATAATAATAAACGGAGCAATTCCAAGAGGGTCCTCACACCATCGGTGCTCGGGCCCTAATTAAAGCTGCAAGCAGCGATGAAAGGGCCCTCGCACCCGTGCCATCAACACTCGGTGGCTTTAGGAAGACAGAGCATGGTTGGGAAATGTACATTTAAGGAGGTATATATAGTAAGAGTATGTCAAAGTCAGTTACAAAATGTTTTGTATAATGGTGATAATAGCATGCTTCATGACTCAGCTAAGTGTTGCTAGCATGTTTAGTCTGTTTCTAGCATGCTTAGTACACAATAATTATGTGGTTAGTACTGCATTACTGTGTTAACCATGTCAGTTTCTGTTGCCAGTAGGTTGCGTTATGACTATAACTGAATATGAGCATGGATGTGTGTTCAGGACAGAACTCTTATCAAACGTGTGAAGTTTGGTGCAAATTGGACATTGCCTTCTTGAGTAACAACAAAGTCATGTTTCATTGAATTAGCATTCTTTAGCACTTAGCTAAGCATTGTTAGCATGTTTTAACATGTTTCTAGCATGTTTAGAACTCAATGGCATTTTTAACATGTTGCTAGAACGGCATCAACGTGTTAAACATGTCACTTCCTGTTGCCAGTAGGTGGCGCTATTACTATAACTGAACATTCTCATGTAGATGTGTTCAGGCCATGACTCTTATCAAAAGTGTGAAGTTTGGGGCAGATTGGACATTCCATGCCTGAGTTACAGCAAATTCCTATTTAATTGCAATAATAGCATGCTTTAGCACTTAGCTAAGAGTTTGCTAGCATGTTTTAGCATGTTTCTAGTATGCAGTTAGCATGTTTAACACTTGCTGGCACTTTTTTTATATGTTATTAGGAGTCCATAACAGTGTTAAACATGTCACTTCCTGTTGCCAGCAGGTGGCGCTATGACTGTAACTGAATATAAGCATGGTCATGTGTTCAGGACAGAACGCTTATCAAAAGTTTGAAGTTTGGGGCAGATTGGACATTCCATGCCTGAGTTACAGCAAATTCATATTTAATTGCAGTAATATCATTCTTTAGCACTTAGCTAAGTGTTTGCTAGTATGTTTTAGCATGTCTCTAGTATGTTGGTAGGATGTTTAGCACCTACTGGCATTTTTTATATGTTATTAGGAGTCAAGAACAGTGTTAAACGTCACTTCCTGTTGCCAGCAGGTGGTGCTATGACTATAACTAAATATGAGCATGGACATGTGTTCAAGAGATAACTCTTATCAAACGTGTGAAGTTTGGGGTAGATTGTACATTGCCTTCTTGAGTAACAACAAAGTCCTGTTTCATTGAATTAGCATGCTTTAGCACTTAGCTAAGTATTGCTAGCATGTTTTAACATGTTTCTAGCATGTTTAGAACTCAATGGCATTTTTAACATGTTGCTAGAACGGCATCAGCGTGTTAAACATGTCACTTCCTGTTGCCAGTAGGTGGCGCTATTACTATAACTGAATTTGAGCATAGACATGTGTTCAGGCCATGATTCTTATCAAACGTGTGATGTTTGGGGCAGATTGGACATTCCATGCCTGAGTTACAGCAAATTCCTATTTAATTGCAGTAATAGCATGCTTTAGCACTTAGCTAAGTGTTTGCTAGCATGTTTTAGCATGTTCCTAGTATGTTGTTAGCATGTTTAGCACTTGCTGGCACTTTTTTTATATGTTTTTATATGTCCACAACAGTGTTTAACATGTCACTTCCTGTTGCCAGCAGGTGGCACTATTACTATAACTGAATATTCTCATGTAGATGTGTTCAGGACAGAACGCTTATCAAAAGTGTGAAGTTTGGGGCAGATTGGACATTCCATGCCTGAGTTACAGCAAATTCCTATTTAATTGCAATAATAGCATGCTTTAACACTTAGCTAAGAGTTTGCTAGCATGTTTTAGCATGCTTCTAGTATGTTGTTAGCATGTTTAGCACTTGCTGGCACTTTTATATATGTTATCAGGAGTCCACAACAGTGTTTAACATGTCACTTCCTGTTGCCAGCAGGTGGCGCTATAAATGTAACTGAATATGAGCATGGTCATGTGTTCAGGACAGAACGCTTATCAAAAGTGTGAAGTTTGATGCAGATTGGAAACGTGTTAAACATGACACTTCCTGTTACCAGTAGGTGGCGCTATTACTATAACTGAATATTCTCATGTAGATGTGTTCAGGCCATGACTCTTATCAAACGTGTGAAGTTTGGGGCAGATTGGACATTGCCTTCTTGAGTAACAACAACATCCTGTTTCATTGAATTAGCATGCTTTAGCACTTAGCTAAGTATTGCTAGCATGTTTTAACATGTTTCTAGCATGTTTAGAACTCAATGGCATTTTTAACATGTTGCTAGAACAGCATCAACGTGTTAAACATGTCACTTCCTGTTGCCAGTAGGTGGCGCTATTACTATAACTGAATTTGAGCATGGACATGTGTTCAGGCCATGATTCTTATCAAACGTGTGAAGTTTGGGGCAGATTGGACATTCCATGCCTGAGTTACAGCAAATTCCTATTCAATTGCAGTAATAGCATGCTTTAGCACTTAGCTAAGTGTTTGCTAGCATGTTTTAGCATGTTTATAGTATGTTGTTAGCATGTTTAGCACTTGCTGGCACTTTTTTATATGTTATTAGGAGTCCACAACAGTGTTAAACATGTCACTTCCTGTTGCCAGCAGGTGGCGCTATGACTGTAACTGAATATGAGCATGGTCATGTGTTCAGGACAGAATGCTTATCAAACGTGTGAAGTTTGGGGCAGATTGGACATTCCATGCCTGAGTTACAGCAACTTCCTGTTTCATGGCGAAACATCGAAATTTGTCAGGCCGCCGAGGACCCGCCCTTCGACGAAAACTCAAGATCTTCGCAATTTAACGTCGCAAAGGCCTTAAGATTACACTCGCCAAATTTGAAGATGATCAGATTAAAACTGTAGGAGGAGTTCGTTAAAGTACGAGGCCTGAAAATGGCAAAAACTGCACAAAAATCTGAGAGGAAGTTCAAAATGGCTGACTTCCTGTTGGGTTTAGGGCTACGCTCCAAGAGACTTTTATGTAGGTATTAGGTCATTACATATATGTACCGAATTTCGTACACGTACGTGGAACACAGCGGGAGGCGCACTCCGTTGAACTTTTATAGGTGGCGCTATCGAGCCATTTTGCCCCGCCCAATTCTAAAACCTATATCAGATGTAAATTTTCGCCAGTTCTGACACGTGTGCAAAGTTTCGTGAGTTTTCGAGCATGTTTAGGCCCTCAAAAATGCGATTAAATGCGGAGAAGAATAATAATAATAATTAAAGCTGCAAGCAGCGATGAAAGGGCCCTCGCACCCGTGCCATCGTCACTCGGTGGCTTTAGGAAGACAGAGCATGGTTGGGCAATGTGCATTTAAGGAGGAATAGTAGTTGCTAGCATGTTTAGTATGTTTCTAGCATGCTTAGTACACAATAGTTATGTGGTTAGTTCTGCATTACTGTGTTAACCATGTCAGTTTTTGTTGCCAGTAGGTGGGGCTATGTCTATATCTGAATATCGCTATGTAGATGTGTTCAGTGCAGGACTTTTATCAAACGTGTGAAGTTTGGGGCAGATTGGACATTGTATGCTTGAGTTACAGCAAATTCCTATTTAATTGCAGTAATAGCATGCTTTAACACTTAGCTAAGTGTTTGCTAGCATGTTTTAGCATGTTTCTAGTATGTTGTTAGCATGTTTAGCACTTGCTGGCACTTTTTTATATGTTATCAGGAGTTCACAACAGTGTTAAACATGCCACTTCCTGTTGCCAGCAGGTGGCGCTATGACTGTAACTGAATATGAGCATGGTCAGGTGTTCAGGACAGAACGCTTATCAAAAATGTGAAGTTTGGCGCAGATTGGACATTGCCTTCTTGAGTAACAACAACATCCTGTTTCATTGAATTAGCATGCTTTAGCACTTAGCTAAGTATTGCTAGCATGTTTTAACATGTTTCTAGCATGTTTAGAAGTCAATGGCATTTTTAACATGTTGCTAGAACGGCATCAACGTGTTAAACATGACACTTCCTGTTACCAGTAGGTGGCGCTATTACTATAACTGAATATTATCATGTAGATGTGTTCAGGCCATGACTCTTATCAAACGTGTGAAGTTTGGGGCAGATTGGACATTCCGTGCCTGAGTTACAGCAAATTCCTATTTAATTGCAGTAATAGCATGCTTTAGCACTTAGTTAAGTGTTTGCTAGCATGTTTTAGCTTCTAGTATGTTGTTAGCATGTTTAGCACTTGCTGGCACTTTTTTATATGTTATCAGGAGTCCACAACAGTGTTTAACATGTCACTTCCTGTTGCCAGCAGGTGGCGCTATAAATGTAACTGAATATGAGCATGGTCATGTGTTCAGGACAGAACGCTTATCAAAAGTGTGAAGTTTGACGCAGATTGGAAACGTGTTAAACATGACACTTCCTGTTACCAGTAGGTGGCGCTATTACTATAACTGAATATTTTCATGTAGATGTGTTCAGGCCATGACTCTTATCAAACGTGTGAAGTTTGGGGCAGATTGGACATTCCGTGCCTGAGTTACAGCAAATTCCTATTTAATTGCAGTAATAGCATGCTTTAGCACTTATTTAAGTGTTTGCTAGCATGTTTTAGCTCCTAGTATGTTGTTAGCATGTTTAGCACTTGCTGGCACTTTTATATATGTTATCAGGAGTCCACAACAGTGTTTAACATGTCACTTCCTGTTGCCAGCAGGTGGCGCTATAAATGTAACTGAATATGAGCATGGTCATGTGTTCAGGACAGAACGCTTATCAAAAGTGTGAAGTTTGACGCAGATTGGAAACGTGTTAAACATGACACTTCCTGTTACCAGTAGGTGGCGCTATTACTATAACTGAATATTCTCATGTAGATGTGTTCAGGCCATGACTCTTATCAAACGTGTGAAGTTTGGGGCAGATTGGACATTGCCTTCTTGAGTAACAACAACATCCTGTTTCATTGAATTAGCATGCTTTAGCACTTAGCTAACTATTGCTAGCATGTTTTAACATGTTTCTAGCATGTTTAGAACTCAATGGCATTTTTAACATGTTGCTAGAACAGCATCAACGTGTTAAACATGTCACTTCCTGTTGCCAGTAGGTGGCGCTATTACTATAACTGAATTTGAGCATGGACATGTGTTCAGGCCATGATTCTTATCAAACGTGTGAAGTTTGGGGCAGATTGGACATTCCATGCCTGAGTTACAGCAAATTCCTATTCAATTGCAGTAATAGCATGCTTTAGCACTTAGCTAAGTGTTTGCTAGCATGTTTTAGCATGTTTATAGTATGTTGTTAGCATGTTTAGCACTTGCTGGCACTTTTTTATATGTTATTAGGAGTCCACAACAGTGTTAAACGTCACTTCCTGTTGCCAGCAGGTGGCACTATGACTGTAACTGAATATGAGCATGGTCATGTGTTCAGGACAGAACGTTTATTAAAAGTGTGAAGTTTGGCGCAGATTGGACATTGCCTTCTTGAGTAACAACAACATTGTTCATTGAATTAGCATGCTTTAGCACTTAGCTAAGTATTGCTAGCATGTTTTAACATGTTTCTAGCATGTTTAGAAGTCAATGGCATTTTTAACATGTTGCTAGAATGGCATCAACGTGTTAAACATGACACTTCCTGTTACCAGTAGGTGGCGCTATTACTATAACTGAATATTCTCATGTAGATGTGTTCAGGACAGAACGCTTATCAAAAGTGTGAAGTTTGGGGCAGATTGGACATTCCATGCCTGAGTTACAGCAAATTCCTATTTAATTGCAATAATAGCATGCTTTAGCACTTAGCTAAGAGTTTGCTAGCATGTTTTAGCATGCTTCTAGTATGTTGTTAGCATGTTTAGCACTTGCTGGCACTTTTTTATATGTTATTAGGAGTCCATAACAGTGTTAAACATGTCACTTCCTGTTGCCAGCAGGTGGCGCTATGACTATAACTGAATATGAGCATGGTCATGTGTTCAGGACAGAACTCTTATCAAACGTGTGAAGTTTGGGGCAGATTGGACATTCCATGCCTGAGTTACAGCAACTTCCTGTTTCATGGCGAAACATCGAAATTTGTCAGGCCGCCGAGGACCCGCCCTTCGACGAAAACTCAAGATCTTCGCAATTTAACGTCGCAAAGGCCTTAAGATTACACTCACCAAATTTGAAGATGATCAGATTAAAACTGTAGGAGGAGTTCGTTAAAGTACGAGGCCTGAAAAAGTCAAAAACTGCACAAAAATCTGAGAGGAAGTTCAAAATGGCTGACTTCCTGTTGTGTTTAGGGCTATGCTCCAAGAGACTTTTTTGTAGGTATTAGGTCATTGCATGTATGTACCGAATTTCGTGCACGTACGTGGAACGTTGCGGGAGGCGCACTCCGTTGAACTTTTATAGGTGGCGCTATCGAGCCATTTTGCCCCGTCCAATTCTGAAACCTATATCAGATGTAAATTTTCGCCAGTTCTGACGCGTGTGCAAAGTTTCGTGAGTTTTCGAGCATGTTTAGGCCCTCAAAAATGCAATTAAATGCGGAGAATAATAATAATAATAATAATAATAATAATAATAATAATTAAAGCTGCAAGCAGCGATGAAAGGGCCCTCGCACCCGTGCCATCAACACTCGGTGGCTTTAGGAAGACAGAGCATGGTTGGGAAATGTACATTTAAGGAGGTATATATAGTAAGAGTATGTCAGTCAGTTACAAAATGTTTTGTATAATGGTGATAATAGCATGCTTCATGACTCAGCTAAGTGTTGCTAGCATGTTTAGTCTGTTTCTAGCATGCTTAGTACACAATAATTATGTGGTTAGTACTGCATTACTGTGTTAACCATGTCAGTTTCTGTTGCCAGTAGGTGGCGTTATGACTATAACTGAATATGAGCATGGATGTGTGTTCAGGACAGAACTCTTATCAAACGTGTGAAGTTTGGTGCAAATTGGACATTGCCTTCTTGAGTAACAACAAAGTCATGTTTCATTGAATTAGCATTCTTTAGCACTTAGCTAAGCATTGTTAGCATGTTTTAACATGTTTCTAGCATGTTTAGAACTCAATGGCATTTTTAACATGTTGCTAGAACGGCATCAACGTGTTAAACATGTCACTTCCTGTTGCCAGTAGGTGGCGCTATTACTATAACTGAACATTCTCATGTAGATGTGTTCAGGCCATGATTCTTATCAAAAGTGTGAAGTTTGGGGCAGATTGGACATTCCATGCCTGAGTTACAGCAAATTCATATTTAATTGCAGTAATATCATTCTTTAGCACTTAGCTAAGTGTTTGCTAGTATGTTTTAGCATGTCTCTAGTATGTTGGTAGGATGTTTAGCACCTACTGGCATTTTTTTATATGTTATTAGGAGTCAAGAACAGTGTTAAACGTCACTTCCTGTTGCCAGCAGGTGGCGCTATGACTATAACTAAATATGAGCATGGACATGTGTTCAAGAGATAACTCTTATCAAACGTGTGAAGTTTGGGGTAGATTGTACATTGCCTTCTTGAGTAACAACAAAGTCCTGTTTCATTGAATTAGCATGCTTTAGCACTTAGCTAAGTATTGCTAGCATGTTTTAACATGTTTCTAGCATGTTTAGAACTCAATGGCATTTTTAACATGTTGCTAGAACGGCATCAACGTGTTAAACATGTCACTTCCTGTTGCCAGTAGGTGGCGCTATTACTGTAACTGAATTTGAGCATAGACATGTGTTCAGGCCATGATTCTTATCAAACGTGTGAAGTTTGGGGCAGATTGGACATTCCGTGCCTGAGTTACAGCAAATTCCTATTTAATTGCAGTAATAACATGCTTTAGCACTTAGCTAAGTGTTTGCTAGCATGTTTCTAGTATGTTGATAACCTGTTTAGCACTTGCTGGCTCTTTTTTATATGTTATTAGGAGACCACAACACTGTTAAACATGTCACTTCCTGTTGACAGCAGGTGGCGCTATTACTATAACTGAATATTCTCATGTAGATGTGTTCAGGCCATGACTCTTATCAAACGTGTGAAGTTTGGGGCAGATTGGACATTCCATGCCTGTGTTACAGCAAATTCCTATTAAATTGCAGCAATAGCATGCTTTAGCACTTAGCTAAGTGTTTGCTAGCATGTTTTAGCATGTTTCTAGTATGTTGTTAGCATGTTTAGCACTTGCTGGCACTTTTTTATATGTTTTTATATGTCCACAACAGTGTTTAACATGTCACTTCCTGTTGCCAGCAGGTGGCACTATGACTGTAATTGAATATGAGCATGGTCATGTGTTCAGGACAGAATGTTTATTAAAAGTGTGAAGTTTGGCGCAGATTGGACATTGCCTTCTTGAGTAACAACAACATCCTGTTTCATTGAATTAGCATGCTTTAGCACTTAGCTAAGTATTGCTAGCATGTTTTAACATGTTTCTAGCATGTTTAGAAGTCAATGGCATTTTTAACATGTTGCTAGAATGGCATCAACGTGTTAAACATGACACTTCCTGTTACCAGTAGGTGGCGCTATTACTATAACTGAATATTCTCATGTAGATGTGTTCAGGACAGAACGCTTATCAAAAGTGTGAAGTTTGGGGCAGATTGGACATTCCATGCCTGAGTTACAGCAAATTCCTATTTAATTGCAATAATAGCATGCTTTAGCACTTAGCTAAGAGTTTGCTAGCATGTTTTAGCATGCTTCTAGTATGTTGTTAGCATGTTTAGCACTTGCTGGCACTTTTTTATATGTTATTAGGAGTCCATAACAGTGTTAAACATGTCACTTCCTGTTGCCAGCAGGTGGCGCTATGACTATAACGGAATATGAGCATGGTCATGTGTTCAGGACAGAACTCTTATCAAACGTGTGAAGTTTGGGGCAGATTGGACATTCCATGCCTGAGTTACAGCAACTTCCTGTTTCATGGCGAAACATCGAAATTTGTCAGGCCGCTGAGGACCCGCCCTTCGACGAAAACTCAAGATCTTCGCAATTTAACGTCGCAAAGGCCTTAAGATTACACTCACCAAATTTGAAGATGATCAGATTAAAACTGTAGGAGGAGTTCGTTAAAGTATGAGGCCTGAAAATGGCAAAAACTGCACAAAAATCTGAGAGGAAGTTCAAAATGGCTGACTTCCTGTTGTGTTTAGGGCTACGCTCCAAGAGACTTTTTGGTAGGTATTAGGTCATTACATGTATGTACCGAATTTCGTGCACATACGTGGAACGTTGCGGGAGGCGCACTCCGTTGAACTTTTATAGGTGGCGCTATCGAGCCATTTTGCCCTGTCCAATTCTGAAACCTATATCAGATGTAAATTTTCGCCAGTTCTGACGCGTGTGCAAAGTTTCGTGAGTTTTCGAGCATGTTTAGGCCCTCAAAAATGCAATTTAATGCGGAGAAGAATAATAATAATAATAATTAAAGCTGCAAGCAGCGATGAAAGGGCCCTCGCACCCGTGCCATCAACACTCGGTGGCTTTAGGAAGACAGAGCATGGTTGGGAAATGTACATTTAAGGAGGTATATATAGTAAGAGTATGTCAAAGTCAGTTACAAAATGTTTTGTATAATGGTGATAATAGCATGCTTCATGACTCAGCTAAGTGTTGCTAGCATGTTTAGTCTGTTTCTAGCATGCTTAGTACACAATAATTATGTGGTTAGTACTGCATTACTGTGTTAACCATGTCAGTTTCTGTTGCCAGTAGGTGGCGTTATGACTATAACTGAATATGAGCATGGATGTGTGTTCAGGACAGAACTCTTATCAAACGTGTGAAGTTTGGTGCAAATTGGACATTGCCTTCTTGAGTAACAACAAAGTCATGTTTCATTGAATTAGCATTCTTTAGCACTTAGCTAAGCATTGTTAGCATGTTTTAACATGTTTCTAGCATGTTTAGAACTCAATGGCATTTTTAACATGTTGCTAGAACGGCATCAACGTGTTAAACATGTCACTTCCTGTTGCCAGTAGGTGGCGCTATTACTATAACTGAACATTCTCATGTAGATGTGTTCAGGCCATGATTCTTATCAAAAGTGTGAAGTTTGGGGCAGATTGGACATTCCATGCCTGAGTTACAGCAAATTCATATTTAATTGCAGTAATATCATTCTTTAGCACTTAGCTAAGTGTTTGCTAGTATGTTTTAGCATGTCTCTAGTATGTTGGTAGGATGTTTAGCACCTACTGGCATTTTTTTATATGTTATTAGGAGTCAAGAACAGTGTTAAACGTCACTTCCTGTTGCCAGCAGGTGGCGCTATGACTATAACTAAATATGAGCATGGACATGTGTTCAAGAGATAACTCTTATCAAACGTGTGAAGTTTGGGGTAGATTGTACATTGCCTTCTTGAGTAACAACAAAGTCCTGTTTCATTGAATTAGCATGCTTTAGCACTTAGCTAAGTATTGCTAGCATGTTTTAACATGTTTCTAGCATGTTTAGAACTCAATGGCATTTTTAACATGTTGCTAGAACGGCATCAACGTGTTAAACATGTCACTTCCTGTTGCCAGTAGGTGGCGCTATTACTGTAACTGAATTTGAGCATAGACATGTGTTCAGGCCATGATTCTTATCAAACGTGTGAAGTTTGGGGCAGATTGGACATTCCGTGCCTGAGTTACAGCAAATTCCTATTTAATTGCAGTAATAGCATGCTTTAGCACTTAGCTAAGTGTTTGCTAGCATGTTTCTAGTATGTTGATAACCTGTTTAGCACTTGCTGGCTCTTTTTTATATGTTATTAGGAGACCACAACACTGTTAAACATGTCACTTCCTGTTGACAGCAGGTGGCGCTATTACTATAACTGAATATTCTCATGTAGATGTGTTCAGGCCATGACTCTTATCAAACGTGTGAAGTTTGGGGCAGATTGGACATTCCATGCCTGTGTTACAGCAAATTCCTATTAAATTGCAGCAATAGCATGCTTTAGCACTTAGCTAAGTGTTTGCTAGCATGTTTTAGCATGTTTCTAGTATGTTGTTAGCATGTTTAGCACTTGCTGGCACTTTTTTATATGTTTTTATATGTCCACAACAGTGTTTAACATGTCACTTCCTGTTGCCAGCAGGTGGCACTATGACTGTAACTGAATATGAGCATGGTCATGTGTTCAGGACAGAATGTTTATTAAAAGTGTGAAGTTTGGCGCAGATTGGACATTGCCTTCTTGAGTAACAACAACATCCTGTTTCATTGAATTAGCATGCTTTAGCACTTAGCTAAGTATTGCTAGCATGTTTTAACATGTTTCTAGCATGTTTAGAAGTCAATGGCATTTTTAACATGTTGCTAGAATGGCATCAACGTGTTAAACATGACACTTCCTGTTACCAGTAGGTGGCGCTATTACTATAACTGAATATTCTCATGTAGATGTGTTCAGGACAGAACGCTTATCAAAAGTGTGAAGTTTGGGGCAGATTGGACATTCCATGCCTGAGTTACAGCAAATTCCTATTTAATTGCAATAATAGCATGCTTTAGCACTTAGCTAAGAGTTTGCTAGCATGTTTTAGCATGCTTCTAGTATGTTGTTAGCATGTTTAGCACTTGCTGGCACTTTTTTATATGTTATTAGGAGTCCATAACAGTGTTAAACATGTCACTTCCTGTTGCCAGCAGGTGGCGCTATGACTATAACTGAATATGAGCATGGTCATGTGTTCAGGACAGAACTCTTATCAAACGTGTGAAGTTTGGGGCAGATTGGACATTCCATGCCTGAGTTACAGCAACTTCCTGTTTCATGGCGAAACATCGAAATTTGTCAGGCCGCCGAGGACCCGCCCTTCGACGAAAACTCAAGATCTTCGCAATTTAACGTCGCAAAGGCCTTAAGATTACACTCACCAAATTTGAAGATGATCAGATTAAAACTGTAGGAGGAGTTCGTTAAAGTATGAGGCCTGAAAATGGCAAAAACTGCACAAAAATCTGAGAGGAAGTTCAAAATGGCTGACTTCCTGTTGTGTTTAGGGCTACGCTCCAAGAGACTTTTTGGTAGGTATTAGGTCATTACATGTATGTACCGAATTTCGTGCACATACGTGGAACGTTGCGGGAGGCGCACTCCGTTGAACTTTTATAGGTGGCGCTATCGAGCCATTTTGCCCTGTCCAATTCTGAAACCTATATCAGATCTAAATCTTCGCCAGTTCTGACGCGTGTGCAAAGTTTCGTGAGTTTTCGAGCATGTTTAGGCCCTCAAAAATGCAATTTAATGCGGAGAAGAATAATAATAATAATAATAATAATAAATATATATATATATATATAAATATAGCTGCGAGCAGCGATTACGGGCCCAAGCCGGTGGCACCGCAATCCTGGTGCCTTTAGCTACCTAAAGGCACCAGGGTGGCGGTACCGCCGGCTTTGGCCCTCCATCGCTGCTCGCAGCTATATTTATATATATATATATATATATACACACACATATATA
>JAKJNB010000035.1:70000-72500 GCA_022829085.1 Abramis brama
CAGAAAATCCACATTCAAACCAAAATATCTCTCTTCCTGTTGGTCGGAGATAGTTAATGTCAATTAGAAAGTTGTCCGTCTTGATGAGAACAATACACATACCAAGTTTTGTTGCTGTTGATAAAACTAACCCCCCCACTTATGACTAAAGGTGGCGCTACTGAGCCCCTCACCACGCCCGTTTCTGAAACTTTGCACATGTCTACGGGCTAATAAATGTGATGTGTCTGTCGAGTTTCATCCAATTTCAAGTATGTTAAGAGTCTCAAAAGCATCAAAAAAGAATATTAAAGTTTGAAGCGTTGCCATGGCAACAGTATTAAAGATATCAAAAATCCTTTCACAGGTCTACATCTGCCGTGTGTTTACATTATACACATAAAGTTTGAAGCAAATCGGGTAAAAATAAGAGCGTGATTTCAAAGCATTTTGAAAGGGACACACTTCCTGCTGCCAGGTGGTGGCGCTATAACTTTGACTTACAATAGTCACATCCATGTGATCGGCCTCTTACAACGAACACACTGCTGAAGTTTCATCAAGATCAGTTAATGTATGCAGAAGTTATAACACACTTCCTGTTTCCATTATTCGCCATAAATTCATTTCCTCGCCATGGCCAAACCGTTCGAGATATCAAAAATCCGTCCGCAATTTAGCATCCTCAATGTCTTGACTTCATGCTGACCGAGTTTGGAGGAGATTGGATGAATTCTCTAGGAGGAGTACATCAAATTCCACAGCATGCGTTTCCAAACAACCCATAATAGCCGACTTCCTGTTGGGCTGGACTAAAACTTAGAGCACGAAAGTTGTTCGGCCCGATGAGATCTATATGTGTACCGAGTTTCATATTATTACATGCAAGTGTGTTTGATTTATGGACAAGTGTTCGGATCCCGTTCCAGGGGGCGCTGTCGAGCCCCCCTGCCACGCCCGGGTACCAGCTTCAGCCCAGCCCTGATGGCCGCGGGTTCTGACCTGTGTGCAAAGTTTCAAGAGTTTTCGAGCACGTTAAGGGCCCCAAAAGTGCCCGAGAAGTAGAAAAAAAATAATAATAATAAAAAATATAGCTGCGAGCAGCGATTACGGGCCCAAGCCGGTGGCACCGCAACCCCGTTGCCTTTAGTTACCTAAAGGCACCGGGGTGGCGGTGCCACCGGCTTTGGCCCTTCATCGCTGCTCGCAGCTATATTTATATATAAATATATATATATATATATATATATATATATATATATATATATATATATAAAAGACAGAAACCTTATTACCTTATTCTGATTTTATGATACACTCAAAATATTCCACAACAAATCTTTTAAATTTAATGTAAAAATAAAAACGAAAGTAAGCACTGTTGGGCTCACGTAACCCTCTCATTAGAATCAAAATGTTTCAGCATTTGCGATGTATTTGGATGCTAAACTATTCTTTATTATAGGCTTTGTTCTTCACTCGTGTTCCAATATCGACGAAAAAAATCATCCTCTTCACACGCGCAAAAATGTGCTTGAAACATCACAGTGGAGCGGTGCTTACTGTGAATGTACGAATTGTACTACTGACTATTTAGAGCAGTGTAATTTTTATATGTTAGGTTAACTATTTTATTATTATATTTTATTAAGGCTATAATGAACAGGCTGCGATGTCAAGATTGCAATGCTGGAATGTGTGTGTGTGTGTGTGTGTGTGTGTGTGTGTGTGTGTGTATGTGTTCATGTTTTCCTATCCCGGTGGGGACTTCAACCTGAATGCACACAGACTCATGGGGACTCATGTCACAGTGGGGACCTAAATAGATGTCCCCATGGGTAAACAAGTTTATAAATCATACAGAATGAGTTTTTTTGGAAATGTAAAAATGCAGAAAGTTTTCTGGGATAGGTAGGTTTAGGGGTAGGGTTAGTGTGAGGAGATAGAATATACAGTTTGTACAGTATAAAAACCATTAAGTCTATGGAGAGTCCCCACAAAGATAGTAAACCGTGTGTGTGTGTGTGGCGTGGGCGCGATTGAACAGTGGACACATAAAAACATACTCCGTCATTATACAGGACGACATTCAAACTGCAAAGTGTTAACTTATATTTGTGTACAGTCACAATAAAACACAACATTGTGCTTTTGTAAAATAATTCCAAGCAATCCACCCCCCGAAAGGTGCTAATTTTAAAATGAAACTAAAATGCTCATGGCTTCCATAGGAATTCATTTGAAACGCTCGCTCAACCACTATCAATGTCAGTGCGGACGAGCATATTTTACTTTCGTTTTTAAGTTGGCGATTCAAAAGCCCCCAGCGGTGTCACACATAGATTAACCAGTGGTAAAATATTCTCAACGTCACAAACCTAGTATATTTTTATGTAGATACAATAGGCCTACCTGATTTTGAACACAAGAGGGCAGTATAGCCCTATGTATGACTTGACTTTTATGGGACTAAATAGTACAATTACTATTTTTAAACTTATAAATAATTATTAAATTGAAA